>BHFT01064759.1:0-39666 GCA_004320025.1 Laticauda laticaudata | reverse complement strand
GGACCAAAAAAAAAAAAAAAACAGGCTACGATGTCAATTAGAACTGACCAATGTTAATGGAGCCTCCATTGGTCAGGTTAGTCTACCTTGAATTAGCAGTGATTTAATAATTTTCATCTTTTCTGGGTTTTGAGATGGACTGGAAAAAAAATAGAAAACAAGCTATGGTGTCCATTAGGACCCGGCGAATGTTAATGGAGCCTCCATTGGTCAGGGCAGTCTACCTCTTATGAGCACCTTGCCCTCGGAAGAACACCCTCGAAGTAGTGAACTCTGAAAGTTCTTCTCTAACCTGAGGGTAGACAGTCTTTACCTGTAGGGTCTCCTCTTGGGAGGGGGGGTTGGACTAGATGACCTACAAGGTCCCTTCCAACTCTGATTATCTGTAATCAGCAGTGATTGGATAATTTTCATCTTTTCTGGGTTTTGAAATGGACTGGGGAAAAAAAAAAGAAACAGGCTACTACAGTGTCCATTAGGGGCAGAGGTGGGTATTCAGCAGGTTCTGACCAGTTCTAAAGAACCGGTAGCAGAAATTTTGAATAGTTCAAATCCCACCTCTGAGTGGATAGTTTACACTATCCTTTCCCTGCCAGGCCAACAGAACTGGTAGTAAAAAAAATTAAATCCCACCACTGATTAGGGGCCCGATGAGTGTTAATGGAGCTTCCACTGGTCAGGGCACTCTACCTCCCTTTACCACTGGCTGGGTAATTTCCATCTTTCTGGGTTTTTTCTCTGGCAGGTCAAAGGAGGAGGCAAGCTTTCTCAAAGTTATGTGTTTCCGGGTGGAGGAAAATAGAGGCAGTCCTCAATTTAATGACCAGTTGCTTTGAAGTTACAACGGATACCCCCCACCCGTCAAAAGGCACTTATGACCTGGTTCTGGGGTTCTGACAGCCCCCACACACACACCCACACAGAGCACATGGCCACATTTTGGGTGCTTGGCCACTGCCCCACATTTACGACCAATCACAGTTGCTCAAGTGACCCTAAGTTATGTTTTTTTGAGGCAGGGAAACTGATCCGGTTTCTGGCCCAAACACCCAATAGCGAACAATAGATTTGCTTAACAACGGCCACGTTCGTTTAACGATTTCTGCAAAAATTTTACTGGTCGCAAAATCAGGACGGCCATGAGTTGACCTGCTTTATGACTTGTCTCAGTCTTACGACCATTGTAGGCAGGCTCCATTATGGTCATAAGTCGAAGACTACCTGTAGGGATATGGCGATCTACTGCAGAGGGTCTCCAAAAGTGGCCACTTTTAAGACTTGTGGACTTCAATTCCCAGAATTCCCTATCCAGCAATGCATTGCTGGCTGGGGAATTCTGGGAGTTGAAGTCCACAAGTCTTAAAGGGACCACGTTTGGAGACTTCTTGTTGAGTGGTAGCCAATATTGGCAACCAGGTATAGCAGTTTTAGGATAGGACAGGATGGAATGGAATGGAATAGAATAGAATAGAATAGACAATAGAGAACAGAATAAAGAATAGAATAGAATAAAATAGAAAATAGAATAGAATAGAAAATAGAATAGAAAATAGAATAGAATAAGAAATAGAATAGAAAATAGAACAGAATAGAAAATAGAATCAAATAGAATAAAAATAGAATATGACAGGACAGAACAGAACAAAAAATAGAATAGAATAGAATATAGAATAGAATATAGAACATAGAATAGAATAAAAAATAGAATAGAATAGAAAATAGAACAAAGAATAGAACAGAAAATAGAATAGAATACAGAATAGAAAATAAAATAGAATAAAGAATAGAATAGAAATAGAATAAAATAAGGAATAGAATAGAAAATAGAATAGAATAGAAAATAGAATAAAGAATAGAATAGAAAATAGAATAGAATACGGAATTGAATAGAAAATAGAATAGAATAAGGAATAGAATAGAAAATAGAACAGAATAGAAAATAGAATCAAATAGAATCAAATAGAATATGACAGAACAGAACAAAAATAGAATAGAATAGAACAAAGAATAGTATAGAAAATAGAATAGAATAAAGAATAGAATAGAAAATAGAATAAAATAAAGTAGAATAGAATAACAGAATTGGAAGGGACCTTGGAGGTCTTCTAGTCCAACCCCCTGCCTCGGCAGGAAAATCTACACCACTTCAGACAAAGGGTTATGCAACATTTACTTTTGCTTTGCTGGAAGTTGAGTGCAGCGGCAGAGCCAGAGTCAGGATGGCAATGGGTGAGGAAGTTGGACCAAACCACCAATCTTCTAAGAAAGGGCTCTCCAAACTTGGCCACTTGAAGACTCGTGGATTTCAACTCCCAGAAGGCCTCAGCCAGCATAGCTTCACTCTCTTGCAATCCCTTCCTCTGCAATCTCTCCTCTTTGAGGGATAAGGGAAAAAGAAACGGGCATGGCTGTCTGGGGAATTCTGGGAGTTGAAGCCCACAACTCTTAAAGTTGCCAAGTTTGGGGACCCCTGTGCTACCCTGGTGGGTTTTCCCCCTTGTCTCCAGACATCTTCTCCAGAAGTTTCTCCAGATACCCTCTGGTGCTTTAGAGAAGCCTGAAGCACCTGGACCCTTGGAGCATCCTCTCCATCTGGATCAAGAGGAGCCCCTCTTTCTTGATGACCCTTCAGTTGGCCAAGATCTTCTGTTGGTGGGCCTCCGTGCTCTTGTTCGTTTCTAGCTTCAGATGCAGATTCAGAAATTATAGAATTCAGATTTCTAAATTCAGAAATCGCAAGAGCTTCCTTGAATTGAGATGTCAAGTTGAGCTTTCTTGAGGCTGTGGTCTCACTTTCTCCTTTTTCCCCTCCTTGTTGGCAGCTTTCCGGCAGAGCACGCATGGAATCCAGATGACCTCGGTCAAGAAAAGACGCAACCCAGATGATGAACTCCTGTATCTCCCAGTAAGTAAGGACCAGGACTTGGGTAAAAATGTGGAGGTGTAGTTGGGAGAAGGTTTTTGAGTTTTTTCTTGAGTTTTGGGTAACTTGCATAGCAAGAGGGAACCTTCAGAAGCTGTGAGAACTTCTAAGCCAATTCAAGAAGGTTGGAAGTCAAGATCTCCTTCCATGCATGCAGTCTCCAGAACTAGAATTTGAAGGGAAGAAGGAACAAGGAGTTGGCTACTTAACTCGAAATGTGGACTTGGTGTCTTCTGAGTTTTTCGGACATGTTGAGCTAAGCTTCTCTCCTCTTGGGAGCTAATGGAGGCCAAATTTGGTGAGGTTTTGGATGGGAGAAAAGGAAATTTCATTATGTTGAGGAAGCCTGAAGAGCATCATTGAAGAAGGCAGGAGTGGACAACTTCCATAGGACCACCAAAAAGATGGTGTAGATGTAGACATGATGTCCCCTGGAGTTGAACTCAGACTGAAAAATACTTCCATGTGTTTGAAGGTCTTTTCTGATAGAAAAGAATATTTGTCATTGACAAGACTTGAATTGTGGGGTCCTTGGTGCTCTCTGAGCTTGGTGGTTTTCTTGCAGATGTTTCATGTCCCAACTAGGTAACATCATCAATGCTAGAAAGTGGTGGACCTGGTGGAGAGAAGGAGGAGGAGGTCTGTGGGGTCCTTGAGACTCTTATGAGCTTGGTAGTT
The DNA here is from genome assembly GCA_004320025.1 of Laticauda laticaudata. Lineage (NCBI taxonomy): Eukaryota > Metazoa > Chordata > Lepidosauria > Squamata > Elapidae > Laticauda > Laticauda laticaudata. The sequence goes on along the minus strand of BHFT01064759.1, from coordinate 36,065 downwards.
TCTTGTAGACCTTTCTTTACCCAACTAAGTAACTTCACCAATGCTAGAAGGGAGTAGGGTTTATGGAGAGAAGGAGAACAATGACAATTGTGGGGCCATTGACATTCTCTGGGTTGTTTTCTTGCAGATGTTTCATCACCCAACTAGATATCGTCATCAATTCTAGAAGGGAGGGAGGTTTCCGGAGAACAGAAGAAGGAGGAAGAGTTATGGGTTTCATGGTGATTTTCCTGCAGACGTTTCATTACCAAACAAGGGGACATCATCAGTGTTAGAAGGGAGAGGGGTTTGCATTGTTAACCTAGTTTAGTAATGACATATGTCTTCAAGAAAAACCATCAAGCTCAGAGAAGACCAAGGACCCCATAATAGTCATTCTCCTCCTCCTCCTCCTTTTCCTGGGTCCCCTCTGATCTGGGTGGGTTTTCTGGCAGATATTTCATTACCAAACTAGGGAACATCATCAGATACAGATAATCAGAGTTGGAAGGTCATCTAGTGACTAGTCCAACCCCCCACCCAAGCAGGATACCCTATGCCATTTCTCACAGATGGCAGTCCAGTCTCTTCTTGAAAGTTTCAAGTGATGAAGCTCCCACAACATCCGAAGGCAACTTCTATTCCATTGGTGGATTGTTCTCACTGTCAGAAAATTCCTCCTTATTAATGTTACTGTTAGTTGCAAAGTCGTGTCCGACCCATCACCACCCCATGGACCACGTTCCTCCAGGCCCTCCTGTCCTTTGCCATCCTCCGGAGTCCACTGAGGCTCACGCCGACTGCTTCCGTGTCTCCATCCAGCCCCTTCTCCTCTGCCGTCCCCTTCGTCTTCTTTGGCTCTCCATCGTTCCCAGCCCTCGGCTCTTCTTCTCCAGCGAGTCCTTCCTTCCTTCTCATCAGGTGGCCAAAGTCTTTGAGTTTCCTCTTCAGGATCTGGCCTTCTAAAGAGCAGTTGCATCATCCATGCTACACCCCAAAATTTTCATCCTCAGTCTTGGTGTCCTCCAGCAGTTCAGAATGAGACTCCTTGAAATCTGGAGGACACCAAGTTGGAGAAGGTTTGCCTGAAGATCAGGAAGACGGTTGGAAAAAAATTATCAAACAACATATAGATTTGAAACCTGAAATATTTTTTGGGGAAATGCTACCCGAAGGATACAGCAAAGAAAAAACATATTTAATCCTACATGTATTAACAGCAGCTAGAATTGTATTTGCTCAGAATTGGAAAAGTGACAAAATATCGATAGAGGGAAAAGTAACCGAGAAAGTATTTGAATGTGCAGAAATGAATAGATTAACATTGGAAATCTTAAGAAAAAGAAGAATCTGAATTATTACATGGTATGGGATTTATTTTATCAGCGGTTAGAAAGTAAAACAAATTAAAATGGATTAGATGAATATGAGATTGCTTATTGTACCCTGTGACTATTATTAAGTGTTATACCTTAATGATTCTTGACGAATGTATATTTTCTTTTATGGACACTGAGAGCATTTGCACCAAAACAAATTCCTTGTGTGTCCAATCACCCTTGGCCAAGAAAGAATACAATTCTTACAATTCTATTCCAATTCCATTCCCATTCCTATTCATTATTCTATTCTATTCTGTGCTCTGTATTTCATTTATTCTATTCTGTTCTATTCTAATATTATATTCTCTATTCTGTTCTATTCTTCTCTAATTCTCTCTTCTCTTCTCTTATTCTATTCGATTCCCCTCTTCTTAATTCTGTTCCTGTTCCTATTCTGTTCTTCATTCCAATATCTATTCTGTTCTATTCTATTTCTATTCTATTCTATGAACACACAAAGTAGTAAGAGAAGATTGGTAAAACAGATATACTGGATATTACTTATATGAAAATGTGATTGTTATATTGTTATACTGATAAGAAGAGTATTAATCATAAATTGTAAGCACATGAAAATATGTACCTAATTGACACATGGTTGAAATGAAAGGGATGTATTCTATATCTGTGTCTATTTATCTGTATCTATACCTACCTACCAACCTCCTACATACATACGTACAAATATATAATTTATTTTTTTCAACAATATTTTTTTTTAAAAAAGGGAAGACGGTGTTGGACAATGACACCGTGGTCGTCTTCTCTGGAGTCCCTGAGCTTCTCATTCAGGCCTTTCCCCCTCTTTCCTGGCTCCAGGTTCGAGGCCGGGAGACCTATGAGATGCTGCTGAAGATCAAGGAGTCTCTGGAACTCATGCAGTTCCTCCCCCAGCACACCATTGAGACCTACCGGCAGCAGCAGCAGCAGCAGCAGCAGCACCAACACTTGCTGCAGAAACAGTGAGTTTGTGGCTTGAGTTGTGACTTTCAGCCAGTGTGTCTCCACCCCGCNCCCCCCCCCCCCCCGCATGAGGACATCCCTTACTTGGGCCGCGGTTGATGGAGCATCTTTGTCGTTGGCATTGCGTTGGTCTTTCCTGGAGGAGAGAGAGGGCTAGGAGATCGCCGTTGCATTGGTTTTGTGTGTGTCTGAGACTGTGATGACCCAGGGTGGGATACAAAACAAACACAGTCACAGAAAAACAGGTGAAGGGTCATCTCAGGGTCACCTTAGTGGTGCAAATGGTCCCTCTAGCCTGCATTTTTCCCCCCTCTGGAATTCCACCATTCCAAGGGTGTTCATCCCAAATTGTATAGCTAAAAGTCTGTAGAGGATGCAAAGTCTAAAAGGATGCAACTGACCAGCTTTTCTGCAAGCAATATAAATCCTTCCTTTCCCCATCAATCCTATCCAAGCTGAAGAAGCTTCTTGGACAGCGAAAAGGAGGCCGGGGCGACACACGCAAGTGAAGTTAGTCAGTGGATGGCATCCCCCGAAAATAAGACCTGGTGCCTTTTTTGGTGGCAAAATATATATATCAGGTCTTATTTTCTGGGAAACAGGGCTGCCTGATGCAACAGAGACATGGATCTCAGCAGGAGTGTTTTGCAAGGCCTGGATGGCTGCGTTTGACAGGGAAAAATGAAGGGCTGCACTTTTAAATAAAAGGTGAAAAAGTAGAGGAAGTAGAAGAATTTGTTTGCTATGCTGGTTTGCTCATGGCCTGATTCACCTTCCGGCCACCTGCACATTCTTTGCTTATCGGTTCCAGGAATACCTTCCCCATTGCTGGATGAGACGGGTGATTGATGGGCTTCCCTGCCCTGATCCTGTCAGCTTCGGTTGTTTATTGACTTGGTTCAGCCTGTACTGGCTGCATTCCAGCTGCAACTGTTAAGTGGTTCTTGGCTGTCTGCCCAGAGCTATTAACTGAAGGGAGAGAGAAAGAGAAGGAAAAACCTTTCTTGCACTTTCTTTTTAGGCAGTTCTCTGAACTGCATAAGCAGTTAACTAACGGTTCAGGCAAACCAGTGAGAACCGACTGAATCGCACCTTTGATCCAGACCCTGGGACTAAAATACACCACAGAAAAGTCTCTGCTCCAGGAATCAGGGAGATAAGGTGGATTTTAACCTCTTTTTTTTTTCCCCTCCAACGATCTGAAAATAAATCAATAAATCTTGTTAAAGAAAAGTATGGAGAATAAGACTTCCGGTGGAAACGGACTGCCAAGAACTTGGTTTTTGAACTTTGTTAAAAATGGGGAACAGAGCAGAGTAAAATTAAGCTGGTTTAGAGGGTTCATTTTGGTCTGTGGAGAGAAATGAATGTTGGTTGGGAAGAAAACGGTGGCCCAGAAGGGTTAAAAGTTGAGTGTGGTGGGAACAGGGTGAAGTGGAAAAGCCAGGAACGAAGGTGGGAAAGGAATGAGGGATGAAGATTGGAGAGAAAAGGCTGTGATCGTTATAAAAGAGATACCTTGAAGTCCTACAGAGAGGAGGAACCAAAACCGAACCACAGAAGAAATAAGAGAAAAAGAAACACTGTTGGAAGGGACTTTGGAGGTCTTCTAATCCAGCCCCCTGCTCAAGTAGGACCACCTATCCCATTAAAAAAAGAATGCTTGCCCAGTCTTTTCTTTAAAACCTGCCGTGTTGGAGCATCCACAGTTTCTCTTCCACTAATTCATTGTTTTGGCTGTCAGGAAAGTTCTCCTTAGTTCTAGATTTGTTGAGATGGTGTGGGGTCTCCCACTTGGGCAGCGGGGTTGGACTAGATGACCTACAAGGTCCCTTCCAACTCTGTTACGAAGTTTCCAACCGTTGGCTTCTTGTCCTGCCTTCGGGTGCTTTGGGAAAATAGGCTGACACCCCCTCTCCTTCGTGGTAGCACCTCCAATATTGGAAGGCTGCTATTGTCTTTGCAAGGGAAATGGAGGCGCGTCGAGGGAGGTTGTGTTGATGAAGAAGAGAAAAACGAGAAGTTTTATCAAGTTTACAAAGGGTTGTAAAGTTTATAAAGTGTTACAAAGCCTTGCAAGAAGCGACAGGTGGGAAGCTGATCCAGGAGAGAAGCAACCTAGAACCAAGGAGAGATTTCCTGACAGGGAGGACAGTTCGTCAGTGGAACAATTTGTGAAGGGAGGGAGCCAACTTGGGGAGGGAAGGCTGGCCTGCCCTGCAAGACCCCAAACCTCCACTAGAGGGCGGCTTGAGAAGTCTGGGAAGCTCTTGGCTGCCCCCTTGAGGTCATCCATTCCGTTCCCCGGAATTGCCTCCTCCTTCGGCCTCCAGGGCGTGTGTGGAGAAGCTCCAGGCAGGCAAGCACCATGACCGGAGGTTTTGCTCTCGTCTGCAGCATCCGTGGGGGGTATCATCGGCATGGCGGGGCAGAGTTGGAAGGGAGCCTGTAGGTCATCTAGTCCAACCCCACTGCTCAGGCAGGAGAGCCGATGTACCATTTCAGATACTGTCCAGTGTCTTCTTGAAAGGCTCCAGTGATGGAGCACCCACAACTTCTGAAGTTCCACTGATTCAGGAAGTTGTCTCTCTCTCTCTCTCTCTCTGGGAGGCTTCCACCCATTGCCCTTCCTTCCTTCCCTTCCCCCCTCCCTTTCCTCCCCCCCCCTCCATTTCCCTCCGCCCCGCGGAGGGAACAATCCATCTCTCCCTTCCCTTTTCTCTCCTTCCTTCGTTTCCTCCCTCCCTCCTTCTCTTTCCTTCCCTCCCTCTCTCCTTCCTTCCTTCCTTCCCTCCATCTCTCCCTTTGTTCTTTCTCTTTCCTTCCCTCTCTCTCTACCCCTTTTCTCTCCTCCTTCCTTCTCTCCATCTCTCCCTCCCTTTATTCTTTCTCTTTCCTTTCCTCCCTCTCTCCTCTCCTTTTCCTCTCCTTCCTTCCTTCCTTCCTTCCTTGAATCATATGGCTGCAGTGGGCCTCAGAGGTCATCTAGTCCAAACCTCTGCCCAAGCAGGAGACCTTACACCATTTCTGACAGAGGGCACTCCAGTCTCTTCTTGAAAGCCTCCAGTGATGAAGCTCTCACAACTTCCGAAGGCAGCTTCTGTTCCATTGAATATAGAATAACAGAGTTGGAAGGGACCTTGGAGGTCATCTAGTCCAACCCCCGCCCAAGCGGGGGACCCTACACCATTTTTAACAAACGGAAGTCCAGTCTCTTCTTGAAAACCTCCAGGGATGAAGCTCCCACAACTTCCGAGGGCAACTTCTGTTCCATTGGCTGATTCTTCTCCCTGTCAGAAAGTTTCTCCTTATTTCCAGGTTGAATCTCTGCTTGTTCAGTTTCCATCCATGATTCCTTGTCTGGCCTTCAGGTGCTTTGGAAAAAGGCTTGACTACCTTCCTCCTCTCTGGGGCATCCCCTCACAGCATCTTGGGGCTGTTGTGGAGATGGGGTCCTTCTGCATGCAGGACCTATGCATGGGGGTCAGTGGGGCGTTGGGAAGACGCTTTCCTGCCTCTGTGGAGTTTGATGCTTGCTTTGGAGTGGGGGGGGGGGGNTGGGGGGGGGGGGGGGGGAGAAAAACACGAAGCTCGTTGTGCATTTTTGGCATGGAGATGATCGGAATGCAGTTGCTGTTGGCTTCCAGCCTCTTTCTGTCCTGGCTTTCCTTTCTGGACTCTCCCCACGCCTGAGACCCTCCTGGTCACCGGGAATCCAAAGCAGGGGGGGGGGCCTTCGGCCTTGGCTCAGGCTGATCCAGCTCCCCCCCCCCCCNCTCTCTTCCTCTTCTTTCCTCTCTCCTCCCTTCCCCTCTGCTCCTCTCCCCTCTTCCTCTCCCCTCCTTTCCTCTCTTCCTCTCTGCTCCTCTCCCCTCTTCCTCTCCTCTCTTCCTCTCTTCTTCTCTCCCCTCCTTTCCTCTCTTCCTCTCCTCCCTTCTTCTCCCTTCCTTTCCTGTCTTCCTCTCTGCCCCTCTCCCCTCTTCCTCTCCTCTTCCTCTCTGTTCCCTCTTCTCTCTGCCTCTCCTTTCCCCTCTCCTCTCCCCATCCCTGTCCTCGTCTCCTTTTCCCATCTTCTCCCCCTCTCTCTCTCCCTCTTCTCTCCTCTCCATCTCATATCACTCCCCCCGTCTCCCTCTCCCCATCTCCATCCTCTCCTTTCCCCATCTCCTCTCTTCTCCCCCTCTCTCATCTCCTCTTCCTTCGCCCTCTGTCCCTGTCTTCTCCCTCTCCCCATCCCTGTTCTCTCCTTTCCCTCTCCTCTCTCTTCCCTCTCCCCACCCCTCTCCTCTCCTTTTCCCAACATCTCCCTCTCTCTTCTTCCCCTCTGTCTCTTTCCCATCTTCTCTCCCCATCCTGTCCTCTCCTTTATCTGTCATCTCCCTCTCTTCTCCCTTTCCACTCCCCCCTCCCTCTCTCCATTGATCTCCAAGATCCCTTCCAACTCTTCCTCAATGTCCCCTGTTCTAGTTCTCTCCTCCTCTCCCCTCCTGCTTCCTTTTCATGCCTCTCTTTTCTCTGATTCCTTCCTCGCAGTCTCCTCTCCGCCTGCTTCAGGAGCACGGAAGCCAGGAAGAACCTTCCCCAAAGACCGGAAGCTGCTTTCAGACATTCCAGCCGCCCCGACTCCGCCGTCCATTCCTAAAACCAACCTGTTGGGAGGGGATTGTGGGCGGGGGGATGTCTCTTTCTCCCTCCAACTCTTTTCATCATACGGGTTGACGAAAATAAGGTGTAGCCGGGCAAAGTGGCAGATTGAGTCTGGGCCCGTGGCCAACGGTGCCATCACCAACTCCTTGGACTCATTCTGCTTCTGCCTCTCCGTAGTTTCAATCACACGAGATCTGGACCGGCCTCGCCATCCTCCTACCATGTTAAACCCCTTTTATGAGAGGCATGGAGACCCCCGGGGTGTTTCCTCGGAGCTGGGCTGAATGGAAACTCAGATTGTCTCAAAAGGGCTTTTTTTTCAAGAGGCCACTGACTTCGTTTCCCTTTGAAGACATTTCGCTTCTCATCCAAGAAGCCTCTTCAGTTCTGACTGAACGGTGAAGGATGCTTTCTATTCAGTCCTCTGGTTGTTAGCGCTCTCTCTGAGAGTCATTTGAGGCCCCTTGGAAGTTTTTTTGTGCCCTCAAGGTCACCTGAATAGTGCAAATAGGTGTTGTAACCTTCTGCGAACTGCTGAAAGGACCCTGTTGTAGATTGGAGATGGGTGATGTATCCCTCCTCCTCCGTTGAGAAGGGGGCTGTTCAATTTTAACACAGATGGACTCCTTGAAACCCGGATTGTAAATCCGTGTGTGGGTTTAAATGCTGGTCCGAGACTAGTAAGATATGTATCATAGGGAGATTTCTGCAGGCAGAGAAAAAATGCTAGATATGTGTCTTTCTTGGGGTCTTGGATGACCTCTTGCCGTTCGAAGCTCACAACTCTTCTGTCTTCATAAGCCCAAAAGCTTTTGGAAACAACTCTTGGTTTGGAAGGCTGGAGTTTGTCTCCAACCAACAATGGACCTCTGGCTCCGAGCAAGCCCATCCAAGGCCGTGAGATTATGGCAGTGGATCCGAGCTGTCGACACCTCCCAACATCATCTCCTGGTGCTTTGGAGAAAGATTGAGAAATGGCTTTTGATGTGCTGTCGTTGCGTCGCTGCTATTTTTTTCCCACAATGTGTGCTACCACACCCAGAAGCCCTTTTGGGATGGAGCCGAGAATCACACAGTGTTTCCGATTGCCGAAACGTTGGTTGTGAAATTGAATAAAAGGCGTTCGACTCCCTAAAACCAGAGCGAAATCAGGATCGGGTACATTTTTTTTTTCTTTTTGCAGTGTTGAGATTGAAGAATCAGAATCCGCTGCCTCGTAGGACACTTCTGTGGAGACACTCAGATCATGGTGGCGTAGCGCCGGAGGGTGTTTTCTTTTCCAAAAGGCAACTGGGCTTTCTTCTTCGTTTTTTTTCCTTGAAAGTTTTTCCCTTCTCCTCCATGAGCTGAAGAAGCTTCTTTTGGATGACATTTCCAAAGCGAGAAAGTCCGGTTGCTTTTTTTAGGAGGGTAGAAAAACACCTTTGGGCCGAGGGATCTTTTTCAGAACCTGTTGGGGAAACTGCCAGCTAGGCTCGAGTCACAGAATAGAAGACTTGGAAGGGACCTTGGAGGTCTTCTAGTCCAGCCCTCCTGTACCGTTTGAGACAAGTGGCTGCCCAGTCTCTTCTTAAAAACCTCTGGTGTTGGAGCACTCACAACTTCTGAAGACAATTTTTGTTTCACTGGTTAATTGTTCTTGCTGTTGGGAAGTTTCTCCCTTAATTCTAGGCTGGATCTTTCCTTGATTAACAGAATTGAAAGGGACCTTGGAGGTCTTCTAGTCCAACCCCTTCTCAAGCAGGTGACCCTATACCATTTCGGGCAAATTGCTGTCCAGTCCCTTCTTGAAAACCTCCAGAACCCACAACTTCTGGTGGCAAGACATTCCACTGGTTAATTGTTCTCACTGTCAGGAAATTTATCCTTAATTCCAGGTTGCTTCTGTCCTTGATTACTTTCCATCTGTGGCTTCTTGTCCTGCCCTCAGGGGCTTTGGAAAATAAGCGTACCCCCTCTTCTTTCTGGCAGAAATTAGAAGACTGCTCCCTTGTTATCCCTAAGGGAGACGTGAAGTGTGTGGTTAGCTTAGAATCTCCCCTGCCTTCCCTCTTCCTCTGACATCATCCAGTGGGGTGGAATGGGATAACTTGCCATAGGACGACTTGCTGCAGAAAAAATCAACAATTCAGTGTAAAATTATTTGAAATAATTTTTCAAGCCATTTAAATATTTGCCATTCGCATTTCATTTTGTCCCTCCTTTGTCATCCTTCCTTTTTTTTTTAATCAAGTTTTTTTGTTTCAGTCTACACACGCACAACAATACATTAACGGTGTGTCATCAATATATCCAGGGGTGGGACTCTTCCAGTTCGCACCTATTCGCTAGAACCGGCTGTTAATATTCTAAGCAGTTCAGAAAACCGGTTGTTAGAAGAAATTATGGGTCTAATCCTGTAAGGAAGGCAGGAAGGAAACATTCTGGTGTTGCTTACAGAAACTGCTTCTCCATTAACCCTTATTACATTCTTGGCAGGACTAGACTTCCTGTCTCAGGAACTTTTCCCTCCTTTGCTGGTACTTTGCTTGTGCGGAGTGACCATTCAAAGTTACAGTGGTGCTGAAAAAAGTGACTTATGACCCTTTTTCACACTTACGACTGTTGCAGCATCCCCACAGGCATGAGAGGCCAAGCAAGGAGATGCATGCCTCAATGTGAGTGATGTTGAGTTGGCCACGCCCAGCCAGTAACATGACCACCAAGCCACACCCACCAACTAAGCCACACCCACCGAACTGGTTGTTAAAAAATTTGAATCCCACCCCTGAATATATCATATATTTTTGTATAGGCCAACTTAATAATACCAGTCATATCTCTTACTACACATATTCACATTAAATCATAATCTTTCATTGCTTATTTTCAACATTTCAATACCCTCTCCTAATGCCTACCACCATATCAGTTAAACATACCTTGTAATTCCATTATTCAATTTTCTCCCTGCTATTATTTTATTTTTTAAAAATAAAAAAATTCTCATTTGACAAGCTGTGTGGTTCCAGGTTTCACATTTCAATACAAACATGACCATAGTTACCTATTCATTTAATTTATTCAATTTTATATCACATTATCCTTATTAGTATTAAATATTAAATTTATCCAATTCATGTTATAACGTATTTCATTTTCCTGTTCTTATCTCTTATTTTACAATATTATCTACAGTTCTCATCTCATTTCTTTGTTCATTTCCCATGTTACCTTTTTCTGTTACATTTGCAATTTTATCCTTATTTTATTAATTCAAAATTGTCCTGTCTAGTTAATAATTCGAGCTAGCCACCTTCATTCTACTTTAATACCATCTCCCTATTTACTATATAACACAAATATACATACATACATACATACATACATACATACACACACAGACACACATACATACATATTTATTTGTAATCCTTTCTTGAATTATGCTATGTCTTCTATTCGGTGAGTTGTCAGACTTTTCTGCTGGGATAGATGGATGGAAGGATGTGGAATACGGAGGGGGATGGATGGAAGGATAAATGAATGGATGGATATAGGATACAGGGAGGAAGGTGGATGGATGGAGGCTGCAGGGTGAAGGAGGGAGGGATAAGTGGATGGAAGGAAAAAGGATGGATGGATATAGGATACAGAGAGGGATGGAGGGGTAGAGACTTCAGGAGAAGGAGGGAGGGTGGATGGATTGATGGATAGATGTGTATGGAGGAAAGATGGATGGAGGGATATAGGATACAGGGAGGGGGGTGGATGGAAAATGGAGGGATGGAGGCTGCAGGGAGAAGGAGGATGGATGGATGGATGGATGGATGGATATAGGATACAGGGCGAGGGGGATGGAGGGAATGAATGCTGCAGGGAGAAGAAGGGAGGATGGATGGATGGATAAGTGTGGAGGGATGGAGGCTGCAGGGAGAAGGAAGGAGGATGGATGAATGTATAAGTGTGGATGGAAGGAAGAAAGGAAGATGGATGGATGGAGAGCACCTCAGTCTGCAAGAGGTAAGATCATATACAGGCAGTCCTCGAATTACAGCTGTAATGGAGCTTGGAATTTCCATTATAAGTCATGACCGTCGTAAGTCAGGGCACCCCATGTGACCATCCCAGTTTTATGATGTGGGGGGGAGGACTACTGCAGGGTCCCTGGTGCTCCCTGAGCTTGGTGGTTTTCATGGCCCAACAGAGATAACGGAACCTCTTCTTATCCATAAGCAGCGAAACGTTTCAAACCAAAGATAAAGCCGGCCAGTTCTCGTGCCTCCAAAACATTAAGGCGACTGGCATAAATCCTGCCCAGTCAATACGGACGGTGCAGGCTACCTGAAATATAAAAAGACACATACCCCCCCCCCCNCCCCCCCAAAAAAAATAGGGTTAATGCAATCACATAAGTCAGCTAAGACCGAGGCTCTGACAGGAGGATTCTGCCCCCCTCCCCCTGAAATAAGGCAGGGCGATGCAAGAACGAAGGAATTTGCACCCATGGCCTTGGACTGGCCCCGATCTCAAGGGCCCCTGAAAGTTTGGAGGGAGGGGTCTGCTGAAACGCAGCATTTATTGTGTCCCATCCCCCCATTGCCGTAAAACAGGGTTTGGCAGTGCAGCAGTTTGGAAACCGAAAGTGCATTCCATAAATAGTTTTTCAAAGTTAGTAACTAGGTGATTGAAGTTTCTGTCCTGCAAATATGTAACTGGAGAGCCTGATTGATGACTCTGGGCTATGGATGCGTCCCATTGGAGAATATGAATTACGATACACCCAGGGGATAGAAGGGAAAACCAGAGCCAAGGATGACAAGGAATTGTGTGTCTCAGAGTCGGCTGCACCCAGGCAGTGCCGGCATGTTTACTCCCAATAAATCCTTTGGAAGTTTGGCTCAAGACTCATGATTTAATTGGGGGGAACTGCCAGAATCCTGACCCCCTTGTCCAGATGCAGGTCAATGGCCGTGCACAGAGCAAAGGTCTTCGGAGCTCCGGGGGCTTTTCGGATGACAGGAGGATGCCCCTCCCCCCCGGGGGAGTCTGTCTGGATTTTCTACGGTTCCGTTGCTCCGTCTCGGGGGGATTCGTGTTAGGGGCCCCAGCTCTGGCTCTGCTTGGCTTGGCTGCCAAGGTGCCCTGGGGGAGAAGGGCCAGGAACTGGAGCACGATGGTCCATGGCCGAAGGTTCGGATAAAATGATGTATGGCGAAGTCTGTGCACGGAAATCTTCTCAACTCATGCAGTTGGCACCTGCATGGCGTTAGATAAAGGTCTATGGTGGGGTCTTCAAACTTGGCCGCTTTAAGGCTTGTGGACTTCAACTCCCAGAATTCCTCCTCCAGTTTTGTTAGCTCAGGAATTCTGGGAGTTGAAGTCCACAAGTCTTACAGCTGTCAAGTTTGAAGATCCCTGGTCTTCAGTATTCAAGGAGAGTTGGACTTAGTTTGCTTGTGGCTACGTAGGGATTCTAGGCTGGTGCCTCTCTTGACTCCACCCCTAGGTTCTGTCACTCCTTCCCCTCCACATCTTCTTCCTCTCTTGTTTTCCTCTGTCTCTCCCGCCTATTCTTCCTCCCTTCCTTCTTTCCCTCCTCCCTTCCAGTCTCCCTCTCATTCTAATTTCCTCCCTCCATCCCTCGCTCCTTCCCTTCTTCTCATTCCTATTGCCTACCTGCCTGCCTCCCTTCATCTAAATTTCCTCCCTCCCTCCCTTCTTCTCATTCCTATGTCCTTTATTCCTTCTTCCCTAGCTCCCTCCCTCCTCCTCCTTCTTTCCTTTCTTCCTTCCTCCCTCCTTCCTTCCCTCTCATTCCCATCTGGTTAGAAAGACCCGATCTACACGTAAAGGTCCATTTAAACCTATTTATTGCTAATGCTGAGGAATCTTCTCAATTAACAGTCAGTCCCTGCTAGGAGTTAGATGAGAGTCAACATGCCTCAAGGGGCCTTGGACTTAGTCAGTTTGTGGCTACGTAGGGATTCTAGGCTGATTGCTCTTTTCACTCCGCCCTCCTCTTCTGCCGTCCCTTCTCCTACACAGACCTGAGCCAAAAGTCCATTCGTCCTTCGGGCTTCCTGTCCCAAAGTCTGGTACCAGTTCTGCAATAAACTTTTACATCTTGGCTTTGCTCTCTCTGTGTCTTTTTCCTTTTCCTCTTGCCAACATTTCTGTCCTGGGAAGCACTTTGGTTTTGCACTACAGCCCTTCCCCCAGGCCTTCTAATGGCTCCCTCCAAAATGTTGGCTCATTTCCTGGCTCAAGCCAGGCAAGTCATCCACAACTTTTACAAGCACAACTCAGCTAGGGAATTTTGATTGTAAGGCATCATAGCCTTTTAAGTCCAGTCTCCACGATATGTTACAACTGGGCGTATGATGCCTGTTTAGGGAATCTAGCGGTCACTAAGCAAATCATATGGTCATAAGCCTTTTTCCCCCGTTTTTTGGGGGGGGATTTTTATTTTTAAAATATGCATCAACATCAAACCATGAACAGTGTGGCCTTTGGGTATCATTCATTTTGATACAAGTGGCAATAACCATATTAATAATATTTCTCACATTAGTCAAGCTTACGTAATTCTGGTATTAATACACATGTTTGTTTTAAAGTCGTTATTCAATATTTCGATGTTCCATTTTAATGCCAATCACACTGTGATTTGAGTTTACCTAGTAACACCATCTTTCAACCTCTTTTCTTTCCATCTAGTTATTGCTTTTATTCTATCATATTAAAGAAATATTCCCCCTATTTCTTATGTGGTCATAAGTCTTAATCCAGCTTCTCTAGTTGTCAGTTTTTGTTTTTGCTGGAATTCAGCAAAAATAATGTCATAAAACACCAGATAACAGATAATCAGAGTTGGAAGGGACCTTATAGGTCATCTTGTCCAACCCCCTGCCCAATACACCAAATCATGTGTCTGTCTCGTGCTGCCGCCAGTTGTGAGGGGGACGCAGCTGCCAAATGCCCAGAATACCATCCCCCCCGAACCATGTGGGTGTTGTGGCTGCCAGCAAACTCAGACAGTGACGAGTCTGGGGAGGAACCTGGGCCAGTCCTGGAGTCTAGGGAAGGCTAGGATGAGGGCTCTCTGTTGGAGGCAGAGATGGGGCCAGAACTGTCCGACAGTTATCAGCTGCCTTTGGAGTCGGAGATCAGTGGGGAAGAAGAACAGCTAGAGCCTGTTCCCAGTGTGCACATGCACAGAGCTGCCAGATGAAGGGAATAATTAAGGAACAAGAGTGAACTCGGGAGTAAAGGCACAGGTGGATGGTGGATGGCCCCTCCCAAAGGGAATAAAGAGGAGCGAAAGGGGAGTAGTGCTTGCAAAAGACATTCGGGTGAAGATCTGTTCCTGCATTCTTCCCAAGGAATGTCTGCTACAGTGTGGCGTTTGGGAGCTATCGGATTGGTAGCCTGATAAGGTCTGTGGTTGTAAATCACTCTTGAAAGAGTGTTGGCCAGGACTTTGCTGGATGTGAATGAGAGGAATTCACATTTAGCCTAAATAGAAAGGGGTTTTGTCAGGACGAGGGATCTGCTTCATGATTTTGGGAAGCCTTAGGTGAGAACAGTGGGTTGGTGCAGCAGTTGAAACTTTGAGGATGGGCCCTAAATACAGAAGCTTTTTTTCCAAGTCTAGGGTAACTTTCAGTGGCCATGAAGCAAACAGTCATAAGCCAAGAACTAGTGAAATCCCTTTTAACTCCCTGAGTCCATCTGAGCTGGGGAGGCCACAAGACTTCCAGCCGCTCTCAAGCCAGCAAAAACGTCGTGGTGACTGTAAAGGGCTGCCTAGACAGCATTCATACCATACAGCAAACCTACTTTAGTGTATTTACATGTCTATGGAGACTCTCAGTCATCCAGGTTACGTGTGTAAAAGTGTCTGTGTCTGTATGCGTATGTGTTCATATACATGTGTGTATGTGTTTGTATGTATGTATGTGTAAATATGTGTGTGTGTGTATCTACTCTGTTTCCCCAAAAATACAACCTACCCTGAAAGTAAGTCCCAGCTTTATTTTTACACATGCACCCAATATAAGCCCTACCCGCAAAATAAGCCCCAATTAAGCTCCCGCCCACTCCAGAGTGGATGGGTAAAAATTAAGCCAGGATGTGGGGGTGGAGCTGCCCTACTACTTACTTTTGGACAGGTGTAGCCAGGCCTCACACACCCCGGCACCTGCCTGGCCGGCCCACTTCTTCTGCAGCTGGCAAGGCTTTCCTGAAGGCCTCTGGAGCTGGTAACAAAGTTCTGGGATGCAGAGGCCCTCAGGAAAGCCTTGCTGGCCACAGAGGTTCCTGAAGACCTCCAACAGCAAAAAAGGAGACCGGGGGCAACATGCGCAAGTGAAGTTAGTCAGTGGATGACATCCCCCCAAAATAAGACCCAGTGCCTTTTTTTGGTGGCAAAAAAATATAAGACAGGGTCTTATTTTTGGGGAAACACAGTATATATCTGTATCTATACCTATCTATCTATGTGTGAATGTATATATGTAATTTTATTCAAGATAAGTTAAAATACAAAATAAAAGACTCCAAAAATATCCAAAAGGACAAAAGAAAAAAGAAAAAAAAACCAAAGCAATCAAAACATTATAAAAAAGCAGTCAGAAGACATGATGAAAATTCTTTAACCTGTGGACAGGTTTAACCATAGTTTCTGTTGGGAAAAGGTGACCATCCTAGACCAGGCCAAGTCCAAAAACTCTAGGGCATTTTGAGAAGTTTAGCATTCGGACAGATTGGCCATCAATAGACCCATAGACGTTAACCACATTTATAGATGATGCAAAAGAGACGACCAACCAGCCCAAAAGAGAAGGGAAAAACCCAAGCACCTCTCCAACAGCAGTAAGCACCCAGATCAGCATAGTTTCATTCCAAGGTTAAGATCAGACTAACAATCCAAGTCAACAACACCCCAATCGAGGAACTGCCAAAGGGCCAACAGTCCCACCCAAAAACCTCTAAGACCACCCCCACCAATAGTGACAGGGCAAGCCACCAGATTAGAAACTGAGAGCAAACTGCACTCCTTAATGGCACTGATGCTGTTACCTAGTTGGGTAATGAAATGTCTGCAAGAAAACCAGCAAGCTCAGAGAGCACCCATGCCAAACCTGAGCTACAAATATTTTCCTTTATTGAAAAAGGTGCATCACAAAAAAAACCCAAAACGTATACACATATTATCCCCCCTGATTGAATACTTATTAATATATTATTACAACATTGTGTCAGGGTTCTGGCAATTGCCCCAATTAAATCAGGAGCCTCGAGCCCAACTTCAAAAGAATTCAAAAGATTTATTAGGAGCAACATGCTGGCATTAACCTAAATGAAGCCAACCCTGGCATATCCCCTGTGACCCTGTTTTCCCCCCTCCCTCCAGGTGTGTCACAATCACGTTCTCCAATAAAGGATTTTCGAGGGCAGAAGGTCCGGTAGCTAAGCTACAATCTTTGTAAGATAAGTGTGGAATGTACTCCTGCTTTTAAACTGGCTACTGCTCCTTCCGATTTCCTCTCTACCCTTGTTTATATATGGCAACTCAAAAACAGACATAGGAATGCTTTACAAATTGACATGTTGGTTCCCACCCCTTGCAAAACAGGCCCCTCTAAAAATTTTAAACTAATAAATCTATTTGCAAATTATGGACCTTTCTTCTACACGTTATAAGTGGTGACAAAGTCGTTAACAGGAAGAACTGTAAGAGTAAAACAAAAGAAAATTAAAGGTTTCAAAACTCTCTGTTATTGTAATCCACTCTTGAAGGTTTATCGCGGCATCTTCTCTGTCCCAAATCATCCCAAACTTTAAATGCAGTTCGTCCTGGATCAAATATCCACATTCGTTTCTTAATGCCATCTCTTCTTATCAAGGGTTAGTCTAATTAAATATAATAGATTCGGTCTCCAGAATTAGTCTTTCTTCCCATCAAAGGCACAACTACAAGAGGTTTCCTATTAATTGTAATCCATCCATCCAATCTTCCTCAATCTTCGTAGGAAAAAAGAATTTGTACTTCCCTTGTTGTCAGATATTGTAAGGATATGCAAACTTAAACTTTGGGGAAACTTTTGAAATGCACTCTATTAGTTCTTCAGCCATGAGAAAATCTCTTTGGTTTGAAATTGGTTCAGAATTGTTTTGTATATCTTTATAACATCATTAGTTAACACTAACTAGCAATGATAATCCCAATGGTGCTTTTTTTTCAAGAGGCAAACTGGACTTTCTTTGTTTTTTCTTCAAAGATGTTTCACTTTTTATCCAAGAAGCTTCTTCAGCTCTTCAGAGAAGTGAAACGTCTTCAAACAAAGGAAGTCCAGTTTGCATCTTGAAAAAAAAGCACTTTTGGGACAACCAAGACCTGGATGGCTGAGAAGCTCCAAAGACATTTAGCACCGATGATGTTACCAAGTTTGGGTTGGACCTTTGGATAAATTAATAAAATATTTGTAGCTCAGGGTTGACATGAGGTGTTCTTTGTGTTTGGTGGTTTCCTTGCAGACATTTCATGACCGACTAGCTAACATCATCAGTGCTAGAAGGGGGAAGGAGCAGGACTGTGGGGTCCTTGGTGCTCTCTGAACTTGATGATTTTCTTCCAGACGTTTCATGACCCAGCTAGGTAATATCCTCAGTGCTACTGTAGGTTGCTTCCTGTTTATATATAGATTTCTGAGCAAGATTGTATCTTTGCAGTCAGACATTTCATGACCCGACTAAGTAATATCATCAGTGCCAGGTTGCGTGCTGGTCCCGTGTTCTCTGGTGCAATGGTGGTTTCTGGATTGAACCTGATTAAACCTCCACAGGGGTGTGTGACACCCCACTCTCCCTTCCATCCCGGGTTCTGCAGCTGGGTCCCCATCGACACCAATTCACCCAGGCTTTCTTTTCCAGCATCCCTTTAACATCCTCTTCTTCTCTTTTCCAGAAACTCCCTCCAGGCTCAGCCTTCCTACGGCACCAGTTCTCCTCCGCTTGGCAAAATCAGCAGCATGAACAAGCTGCCCTCCGTCAGTCAACTCATCAACCCCCAGCAACGCAACACCCTGACCCCCACCAGCATTCCTGACAGCATGGGAGCCAACAGTAAGGCCTATCTTTGCACCGGGCTTTTTATTATTATTATTAGTAGTAGTATATCAGCTAAAAAAACCACTCCCATGGTCTTTTTAGTTGCCAGCAGAAAGGGAAAAGGGGAAACCAGTGCATTCCTTAAATGCCTCAGATAATCACCTTGGCAGCCGAAGCTGTTGGCTCACAAGATGATTACTGGAGAGCCTGATTGATGACTCTTGGCTGTGGATGTGTCCCATTGGAGAATATACATCCAGCGCATGGGGGAAAGACCAGGGTCAAGGGGGAAATGAATGATGTTATCTTAGTGTCAGCTGTACCCAGGTAACACCGACATGGTCACTGCTAATAAATCAATCTTTTTTACTTTAAGAGATGCGGCTAGAGACTTGTGATTTGAATGGGGGTGCATGTTGGAGCCTTCACATAGTATTTGTATTTTATATTTTAATGATACATAGATACTTCGAAAACAGATGTCTGGGTACATTTCATTTAACAGAGAAATAACAAATGTAATGAGGATGAGGGTGATGGTAATGAATGATAAACAACAACAACAACAACAACAACAACAACAACAACAACAACAACAACAACAATAATAATAATAATAATAATAATAATAATAATAATAATAATAATAATAATATATTTAATTGGAGTAACTGCCGGAATCCTGACAAATAATAGTTACAGCAGCAGTTAGTAGTAAAAAGCATAACTATAACAACAAAAATGTCAGCACATAAAGTATTAAATATGTAGTCCCTTTTATTACGGCTTTCTGATAGTATGCCTAACAAGAATATTTCTGGCTTTAGATTGCTTAATTATCTTTTCTAACCACATATGTATTTTCATCCCAAATTTTTTTGCCTTCACACATGTCTACCACATATGATAATAAATGTCTGGAGTCTAATTATATTTCCACCATTTGACGGACATAATTTTAGACATCTTTGCTAGCCTTTACATCAGGTTTTTAATTTTATTCCAAAATTAAATTGGTGGGTTTTGAAGTTATGGTGCATGCACACACACACACACACACATTGTATTTGGGTACTTTTTACGGCCATTTGCAAATATGACCATGATTTGCAGTGCTTGGGCCAGCTTTCAGCAAAATATGCCCATTGGGTTTGGTGTCATTCATTGAATGACCTCTGCAAAAAAAATCCGCTCCAGTCACATGGTGCTTTAAGTTATGACTGCAATAATTTATGGCCATAATTCCAAAATCAGACACAGAATTCTGTGACATTACTGTAGACCTGCAGTGTTTCTCAGACTTGGCCACTTGGATCTTCCAGACTACATGCTTTCAGATGGGTGGTCTTCAACTCCCAGAATCCTCTAGGCCAGCATGCTTTAAGATGCATTCCCAGAATTCCCCAGTTTGTCTTTGACGTGCTCTTTCTCTCCTTCCGTCCAGTTCCAATGATGGGAAGCCACATGACGATGGCGGGCGACATGAATGGGCTCAGCCCCACCCAGACGCTGGCTCCTCCCCTCTCCATGCCATCCACCTCCCACTGCACCCCGCCTCCGCCCTACCCCACAGACTGCAGCATTGTCAGGTGAGTGGAGCAAGCGAAGCAGGAGACTGGGCCGGGAAGGTGAGTTCGGTTCCAGCGCAGTCAGCCTCGAATTCGAGTTCTGCATCCTCGGCGGAAGCAACTGCTTGCGCTGGCTTTGCAACCTGCCTGTTTCCCTCACTTTCTGCAGAGACTAGCACGCTCTGTCTGCGCATCTCCTGAGCACTGTTGTTTGCACAGTAGGTGTGCGAGGGAATGGCAGGGACCTGCTCAGCCGGTTGGGGCGCAGACGTCTGCAGGATGCACCAAAAAAACCCAACACAAATGAAACCTCCAAGCTTGGCCCCAGGGTTTAGGTACAGCTGCCATCTTGACTTTTGTCAGTACAGATCCTTAAGATCCACAATGACTTTGGACCTGAGCTGCCCTGCTTGCCTGGTGCCAAGAGGAGAAAAAGGATCTTGCTTGGCAGAGCCAGGCTGTCGAACTCTCGGATTGACTGCGGCAATCCTCTGGGTGGCCTCCTTGGAGATAGCACCTTAGCCACCCAGGGTGTCCAAAAGGCTGCTGGGTTCTCAGAAGCACCTTGGAGGGGGTGGGTGTGCTCAGTTGCAGATAAGCTTCAGTGCCCTGTTTAAGGGATTTTGCTCTCGACCTGGCTCAGGTTCGAGACTTTGGAGATGGTCTCATCCCACAAGACTCCAGACACAAAATCAGATTCTCGTACTCAGGACTCACTTGGCGAGACTCCTCTAGATACAAGGGATGTGCCCTCTTGCCAAGGGCAGGGTCTCTGTGCCCAGAGGGGCTGGCTCCGGATGCCCGTTAGCCAGGGTTGGCTGTTCTCCCCTTCGGAATGGGACTACACCATGGCCAACTCGCCGCGGGATAATTCAGCAAATGCAAAAGTCAAATTCATTTCGACGGAACAATGGCCGATAATAATAAAACAAAGTCTAATCCAGAAATACAGGAGTTACAATAATTTCAATTCAAACCTGGTCACCAATAGTGAAAACTAACCGAATGAAACAATTCACGCAACCCTGAATTGTCCCACGGCAACTTGCAGGGGAGCTGGACTAGAAGACCTCCAAGGTCCCTTCCAGCTCTATTCTGATTCTAAAGTGGCCGTGACGAGTTGGCTGGGGCGAGTTATCCTAGACCCTCTCCCCCTCCTCCCCTCCTCTGGGTGGTTGGGGTCTCTCTTCACCTTCCTGCCCTTGCAACTTTTCTGAAATAGCGGTGGTTGTGCTTCGGCTGTTCCGGTTTTCTGCATCCAGGGTTTGGTTTGAGGGGGGGAGGCGGGCAGGCTGTGGCCTCGCTTTGGTGCTGCTTGGCGCTTGGGAAGGCAGCCTTATGAGGGGGGTCTGGCAAAACGACTCACCGGGGCAGCTGGTCCAAAGGAATTGCCCTCCCCTTAGCCACCGCAATGAAGCCTGTGCACCGAGAGTTCCCTTCCATGGCTGACTCTCTGGACCTGGGGGGGCGGCTTCCAAACCCAAAGCCCCCCCCCTCCCCCCACTTTGTCTGTCTGAAATCCCACCATCTCTAGAGTGGGGCTTTCTCGGGGGAGAACCTCTGCCCCCTACCCCACCCCCTTGCTGGATCTCCTTCCGTTTTCCGGCCAGCAGGAAGCGCCCAATTCCTGTCCCTCCCCGGCTCTCCAAGCTTGGATGGTTGCTTTGCAGACGTTTCATGGCCCAGCTAGGTAACCTCATCCGTTCTAGAAGGGAGGAGGGGCTGCAGAAAGGAGGAAGAGGAGCAGGAGGACTGTGGGGTCCTTGGTGGTCTCCAAGCTTGGTGGTCTTACTTGCAGTTTCATGACCCAAACTAGGTAATATCCTCAGTGCATCGAACGTCATCGTTAGCACTGATGATGTTACCTACTTGGGTCATGAAACATCTGCAAGAAAACCACCAAGCTTGGAGACAACAAGGACCCCACAGTCGTTCTCCTCCTCCTCCTCTTCTTCCTCCTCCTCTCTCTCTTCTCCCTCTCTGTCTCCCTCCTCCTCCTTGTCTCCCTCTTCCTCCTCCTTTCCCTCTTCTCTTCCTCCTTCCTCCTCTGCCTCCTCCTTCTCATCTCCCTCTTCCTCCTTTCCCTCTTCCTTCTCCTCCTCCTTTCCCTCCTCTTCTTCTTCTTCCTCCTCTCCTCTTCCTCCTCCTCTCCCTCTTCCTCGTCTTCCTTTCCCTCTTCTCCCTCCTCTCCCTCTCTCTCCTCCTCCCATCTACAAGCGTCACTCCCTTCTAGCCCTGCTGATGTTCCCTAGTAGGGTCCTGAAATGTCTGCAAGAAAACACCCCGGCTCAGAGAGCCCCCCAGGGTCCCTGGTTTCAACTCTGAGCTTAGAAATACCCTCCTTTTTATAGAGTGCCGGGTGCGGATCTTGCCATGTCGGGGCTCTGCAGTTCTGGGTGACCTGCTCATCTCAATTTCTCCTTCTCTCTTTCTCTTCCTCTTCCTCTCTCGCCCCCCCCCCCNCCCCCCCTCGTCGTCCTCCCTCCCTCCCCCTGCAGTTTCTTAGCGAGGCTGGGCTGCTCGTCCTGTCTGGATTATTTCACGGCGCAAGGCCTGACCAGCATCTATCAGATTGAACACTACTCCATGGATGTAAGTAACCGACTCTCCCTATCGCTTCCTGGGCCATGTGGGGGGGGAGTGGGGAGTGGGGGGGAGAGAACCCCTGGATCTCTTAAATGGGGTGGCCGAGCCCGGCTGGCATTGCAGATGCCGTCCAGAAGGGAGACCTGGCGGCTGGTGGAAAAGAATTGTGCATCGAAGACCTCTCCCTTCTCCTCCTGAGCTGCTGCACGTAGTTGTAGGGTGCGTTGCAAGACGCGGGTGTAAACGTGGCAGTTTAGCATGGCACCCAGGAAGCGCAAACACTGCGAGAGTGACAGATTGGCCTCCTGCCAGCCCTTCCTGCGCCCACCTGCCCTCTTCGTCCCACTGCAACTGTCCTCTTGAAATTGCTGGCTTGGCTTGGCTTTGGGGGGTACTGGGCTGCTTTGGGGACCCTCCCCTCTCAGCTTGGTGGTCTCTGTGCTTCCTCGCTGCTTTTTGGCTGACCCTCTCTTGCTTGTGGCTGGACATCAGTGGGAGGACATCAGTGGAAGCCCTGGCCGTGTGTGCCAAACAGCCTCCAGAGCTGTCAGGATGGACCTGGGGAGAGGAGGGTGTGGCCACATCTGCCCTGATGTGGTTAAAGGTTGATGGTTGCTGGCCTCCCGGAGTTGTGCCCAGAGCCCTGGAGGTTTTCCAAAATGGACTGGACAACCGTTCGAAGTGAAGTCTCCGGCTTTGAGTTGGATTGGACTAGAAGACCTCCGAGGTCCCTTCCAGCCCCTTGGAGTAATATTCTAAGGGCCTGCATCAAATCCCCCCTCCCCCGACCTTAGAACATAGAATCTCATAGGGTCGGAAGGAACCTCAGAGGTCTTCTACTCTAACCCCCTGCTGAAGCAGGAGACCCTTACAGAATTACAGAATCGGGAGAGTTGGAAGGGACCTCGGAGGTCTTCTAGTCCAACCCCTTGCTCAAGCAGGAGACCCCACATCATTCCATAGCAATGCCCCCCTCCCAGTCTCAAAAACCTCCCGTGAGGGAGCAGCCACCACTTCTGGAGGCCATATCCATTCCACAGATGGTTGTTAATCAATGAAAAAGTTGCAAGGGGCTCCCATGGAGCCCAGTCAGGCTTTCTTCAAAACGGACAGTGGATTCAGTTGCCCTAAACAGGCCTCTCCTGCCTGCCTGCCTGCTAATAGGGGACCGTCCCAAAGGTTGGTTATCCAAGATAATCCAGGGTTTGAGGGGCTGCCCCAGAGAGGTGGAGGGGATCAAGCTGTTTTCCAAAGCCCCCAAAGGCAGGACAAGAAGCAACGGATGGAAACTAATGCAGGAGGGAAGCAACTTGGAATTAAGGAGGAATTTCCTGGCAGGGAGGACAGTTATCCAGTGGAACAGCCTGCCACCAGACATTCTGGGTGCTTCATCACTGGAGGTTTTTAAGAAAAGATCAGATACCTCCTGCAGCACTCTGCTGGCCGAACATGGGTTGCTTTTCGGCCATTTGGGGCCTGTTTTTCAGCTTTTGGGGGGCTATTTTGGGCCCTGTTTTCTGACCGTTTTGGACCCATTCTCGGGCCATTTTGGGCTTGTTTTTCAGCAATTTTCAGCCTTTTTTGCCCGTTTTGAGCCCAATTTGGGCCATTTTGAGCTTGTTTTTCAGCTGGTTTTGGGCCCATTTTGAGCCTGTTTTGGAGCCATTTGGGGCTTGTTCTTCAGCCATTTTAAACCCATTTTGGGGTGTTTTGGGCCCATTTTTCTGCCTGTTTTGGACCCATTTTTGGACTTGTCTTTCAGCCATTTTTAGCCTGTTTTCCGGGCTGTTTTGGGCCCATTTTTTGGCCCGTTTTGAGCCCGTTTTTTGGGTCATGTTGGGTTTGTTTTCCAGCCATTTCAGGCCGTTTTTTGGCCTGTTTTTGGTCCATTTTTGGCCTGTTTTCAGCCTGTTTTGGATCCATTTTTGGGGCCATTTGGGGCTTTTTTCCCAGCCTTTTTTTGACCTGTTTGGGGCCCATTTTCCAGCTCTTTTTTGGCTTTTTTTCAGCCCTGTCTGGGCCTGATTTTTGGCCTGGTTTCAGCAGGTAGAATGTTGCAGGAGACCATGGAGGGTGAAAATGAGGTGCAAGCAGGACCGTACACGGCCTGTCTTACCTGCCAGAGGCGCCGCTCACTTAATATTTCCAGGCCGGCCCTGAGGGCCATAATTAAACACCCCATGGGCTGGATCCAGCCTGCAGGCCTTGAGTTTGACACTTTGCTCTAGAACATGTCAAAAAAATGACTGTGTCAATTTGGAAGGAAGGAAGGAAATGGGAATGAAAAGAAGTGAAGGAGCAAGGTACGAAGGAAGGAGATTGCAATTAGAAGGAAGGAAGGAAATGGGAATGAGAATAAAAAGAAGGGAGCAAGGGAGAGACAGAGGGAGAATGAGAGGAAGAAGATATGTAGGGGAAGCGGTGGCAGAACCTGGAGTCAACCTGGAGGGAACAGCCTAGAATCCCAACCTAATAGCCCAACAGCCTAAGTAGTCACAAGCTGACTTAAGAGAAGGGAACGGAAAGGGAAGGAAGGAGAGAGGGGGGGAAAGAGAGAGAGAGGGAGAGAGAGAGAGAGAGAGAGAGAGAGAGAAGGGAAGGGAAGGAGAGAGGAGATGGGAGGGAGGAAGTGAGAAAATGTGGCAGGGAGGGAGGAAGGAAATGGGAATGAGAATGAGAAGAAGGGAGGATGGGAGGAGATAGGGATGAGAGGAAGGGAGGAAGGAAGAAGAGACAAGAGAGGTGGAGAATGAGAGGAAGAAGATGTGTAGGAGAAGGAGTGGCAGAACCTGGGGGTGGACTCAAAAGAGGGATCAGCCTAGAATCCCTCTGTAGCCACAAGCTGACTAAAAGAAGGGGAATGGAAAGGGAAGGAAGGAGAGAAGGAAGGGGAAGGAAGGAAGGAAGGAAAAGAAGGAGGGAGGAAGGAAGGAAGGGAAATGTGATTTGGCCAGTCTCTCCTAGTGCTCACTCCCTTGCTCTTTCTTCCTCCAGGATCTGGTGAGCCTGAAGATCCCCGAGCAATTCCGCCATGCCATCTGGAAGGGCCTCCTGGACTATCGGCAGCTGCACGACTTCTCCTCGCCTCCGCACCTCCTGCGCACGCCCAGCGGCGCCTCCACGGTCAGCGTGGGCTCCAGTGAGGCCCGGGGCGAGCGGGTGATCGACGCCGTGCGCTTCACCCTCCGCCAGACCATCTCCTTCCCTCCCCGCGACGACTGGAGCGACTTCAACTTCGACTTGGATGCCCGTCGGAACAAGCAGCAGCGCATCAAAGAGGAAGGGGAGTGAAACCCCACCCCACCCTGCTCACACACCCCACCCTGTTCCGGCCAGCCCGAGGACCCTCCCCAACCCGAGGGTCCCCCCAACTGCTCTGATTCCTGTTCTGAACCCCCCCCCCTCCAAATTGGAGGGAGGGGAGCCGAGCGGCATGCCACGAACTCACTCACTCACGCGCCCTGTAGCTTTCCCGGTTTTTTGTGCTTTGGCTTAACAAGCTGGGCATTGTGGCGGTGTTCTCTCTCTTTTTTTTGTATAAATCACAACTGGTGTGTGTGTGAATGTGAGTGTGCATGAGGGCTGGGTAGCTTTTCAAGTTAAAAAAAAAAAACACCCACAAAAAAATGGATCGTTTGCCTGGCAAATCACAGCTTTCCACATTTCTGGGAGTTTACGGATCATTGGTTGACTTGAGGCCGTCTTTTGTGGGAGATATACACACACTGCTTTTGTTGTTTGCACACACAACACGTGGTCTTTCCTGGCAATAGTTGCCTGGATCTCTTGCTGAACTGATCAGTTTTCCGGTGCCTTTGGATCCCCACTTTCAGAGCAGGGGGTGTCCAAAACTTATGGACTTCAACTCCCAGGATTCCCCCCCCAGCGTGGAGAGACTACAGCAAAAGGGATGACAAGAGAGCCAGCAGGCCAGAATGGGTACACATAATCACAATGATGCATTTAGTGCCTGGGAATTCTGAGAATTGAAGTCCACACATCTTAAAAATCACCACAGTTTAAAACCGAAGTCATTTTCGACTGATGGTATTGTTTTGCTTTTGAGTTTTCAAATCGGGAGATGAGAAATTTCCAGATAAGACAAATGCGGTGTGATGGATATTGCCTGCGTGCGGTAGGTGATTCAGCAGCACCCTGGTCCCTTCTATTGCAGCCACATGGGTAGGATGGTCCCTGAAGGAGACAAATGCTGAATTTACTGGAATTTACCAAGTGGCTGAAAAACCAAAATCGTTTGCATTTGGCTCTCGCAATCCCTACGGATTGCTGCTTTGCACCAGAAAAATGGATGCTCTGGGGTTTTTTTGTTTGTTTTTCACCCTAGCTGCAATACCCACACAGGTGTAGTAGCCGCACCGCATCGTAGCAACAGCCTCTAGTAGCAATAGGCACGTAAGTGCTGGGAAGTTAGATGCGAATCCGAGATAGTTGGAATATGGCCTGGGAGGAAGGTTAAATTGGACATGCAGGCGGAGAAGGGGCTTCTCCCACTGACCCAGAATAATCCCCCAGGCTGCCCAGAGGAGAAACCCTGTTGTGGTTTCCACAGTTGTGGTTCCCTTTGCTCGCGCTAGTGCAAAGTCACTTCTGGCCGCAGCGTCAGCTTTGCCACCCAAACCGTGGCACCGTTTCCGAGTTTAAGGTCCTGTTCCACGTTCAGAGTTTTTAAGGTGGTGTTGGATTTTCTGGGGGAGGGGAGAATAAGGAGGAGGGGCCCTCTAGAAAGGTCGCTTGGGAAGGGGAGCGAGGGGGGGGTGTCTTCCCTTCTGTTGGGATCCTGCCAGATCTTTCTTGGAAGCCAGGAGATCCCTTCACGGCTCACCCCCCCCCCTTGGCTTCTCTTGATCATTTCAATGTAGGGTGGGGTGTCTTTGACGCTGCTTTATCAGTCCTTCCCCAGCTGTTCTTTTCGGATCCTTCCTTTCCTCTCTCCCTTCTTCCTTCTCTCTGTCCCTCCCTTCTTTCCACCATCCTTCCTTTCCCTTCCTCCTCCCTCCCTACCCCATTCTTTCTTCCCTCCCTCCCTCTTCTTTCTCTATCCTTCCCTTCCGTCTTCCCACCATTCCTCCCTCCCTCCTTTCTTCTCCCTCCTCCTCTCTCCTCTCTATCCATCCTTCCCTTCTTTTCTCCCTCTATTGATCTTCCATCCTCCCTCCCTCCTTCCCTCCTCTGCTTCCTTCCTCTCTCCCTGTCCCCTTTCCTTCCCCTCCTATACACTTCCTTCCTTTCCTTCCCTTCTTCCTTTTTTCCTTTTTCCTTCCCTTTCCTTCCTTCCCTCCTCCTTTCTTCTCTCCTTCCCTACATTCTTCCCTTTCTTCTTCCTTTCCTTCCTTTCCTCTTTTCCTTTCTTTTTCCTTCCCTTCCCCTTCTTTTTCCTTTCCTTCCCTTCCCTTCTCCTTCTATTCCCTTCCTTCCATCCCTATTTCCACCATCCTTCCCTCCCTTCCACTCTCAACTCCTCCCTCCCTCCCTTTCTTCGCCTTTCCTCTTCCTCCAATTCCACTCATCCTTCGGGAAGGTGAATTTTCAAACTGCAGCTGGGTGTGGCAAACCTCAAGGACTCAAGATGATCGAAAAAAATCTCTTTTGGGCCTTTGCAAAACATCCCCCTTTCCCGTCCAGCCGTCGCTCTTTTGGCCTTCTGTCCGCATACTGCAGCCCAGCTCCTCTGCCTTCTTCCTCACTCTTCCCTCCGGCCACCAACCTTGCAGTGCTGGCCTCCTTTTAGCCTAACCACAGACTCTCCACCGATCGGTTCCTTTTACCCGGTTTTTGCCTTCGCGCGTCATCAGGAAGATTTAAAAAGGAAAAAAAAAGTTTTGTAAGTTAGAGATTTTGTGTTGTATGTAATGGGTTTTTTTTTGTTTGTTTATTTGGTTTTTTTTTTGGTATCGTCCTAGAACCTTTTTACATGCATTCCATATTTTTTTTTTTGTATTGTTATTGTCTTTCTTTGGGGGAAATCGGGGTGCCTAAGAACCACAATTTTCTTTGCAATTTTGTTTTGTTTTATTAAATTGTGTTGTTTTTTTTAAAATGGGGAAAGGCTTGATTGCAACCTGCTATGGATGGAGAATCCTCACACTGTTTCTGCCCTACAGGAAAGGGTGTGTGTGTGTGTGTGTGTATTGGATGCAAACCCTCTCCCCCCCTCCTCCCGGAGGGAGGGGAAGGGAAGGGAGAGAGAAAGGAAAGAGGGGAGGGGGGCTTGACTTGACTTCAAAGAGTCCTAGATTTCAAAGTAATTTTATTTGTGTCGCTTCAACCACCGCAATCCACAGGTTGTTTATGACTTGTAAGAAGAAGTATTTGACAAAAAAACCCACAAACCACCAATAATCATAACCACTCTCTTGTCAATGCCAGTGTAAATAAACCACGTTATAAAGCTACATTAAATGTTCCTCGCGTTGGAGGTGGTCATTTCATTTGGGGGGAGGATTGGGGGGGGATGGGTACATTGGNGGTCATTTCATTTGGGGGGAGGATTGGGGGGGATGGGTACATTGGGGTTTCCATTGGGGGAGGGCAGATTGAGGATTTGGGGAGGGGAGGAAAGTGCTCTCTACAGGTTCTCCTCGTCTTACAACAGTTCACTTAGGGACCATTTCTGGTTACAAGGGCACAGAAAAAAGTGACTTAGGGCCGTTTTTCAGTCTTATAACTGGTGGCATCTTCCGTGACCACGTGATCAAAACTCAAGAGGCTTGGAAACTGGCATGTACTTAGGACGGTTGTAGCGTCATTGCTGTTGTTCAGGGTCATTAAGTGAATCTTCAGACAATCCCCATTGTCTGAAATGGTCTCGGACAGGGGTCTCCAAAGTTGGCCAACTTTAAGACTTGTGGACTCCCAGAATTCTCCCCAGCCAGCATAGTTTACTCTCTTGTAATCCCTTCCTCTGCAATCTCTCTCCACTTTAGGAGATTAATAGAGAGAAAAAGCAGGCATGGCTGGTTGGAGAATTCTGGGAGTTGAAGTCCACAAGTCTTAAAGTTGCCAAGTTTGAAGGCCTCTGGTTTAGGGTCTCCTGCTTGAGCAGAGGGTGGACTAGAAGACCTCCAAGGTCCCTTCCAGTTATGATATTGTGTGCTCACCATCAGGAAATTCCTCCGTGATGAGTTTCCATCCACTGTTTCTTGTCCTGCTTTCAGGGGCTTTGGAGAATATCTTGACTCCCTCTTCTTTGGGGCAACCCCTCAAATACTGGATGACTACTATCCTGTCTCCCTTGGTCCTTTTTTTCATTAAATTCAAATTAAAGTTGGAAGGGATCTTGTAAATCATCTGGTCCAACCCCCCCCGCCCGCCCAAGTGGGAGACCCTACACCATTTCTGACAAATGGCAGTCCAATCTCTTCTGAAAGCTTCCAGTGATAAAGCTGCTACGACTACTGAAGGCAAGTTGTTGCACTGAATGTAGAATAACAGAGTTGGAAGTGGACCTTGTGGGTCATCTCATCCAACCCCCTGCCCTCAGATATTGAAGACTGCTCTCCTGTTCTCCCTGGTCCTTTTTGTTATTAAAATCAGATTAAAGTCAGATTAACAGAGTTGGAAGGGACTCGGGAAACAAGAACTGAATGGAAAAACTGGTGACCTTCTACCACTGCACCATAGAGAGTATCTAACTTACTCCACCTGTGTATGGTTTGCCAATTGCACAGGGGCCGATAGGACAGCGCTCCAGAGGGTGAATGTCATTGCCCAGAGGATCATGGGTTGCCCTCTCCCCTCTTTGGAAGAGCTTTATAGCTCCAGCTGCCTTCAGAAAGTCCAAAACATCCCCAAAAGTCCATCTCATCCTGGAACCCTTTTTTGAACCTATTACCATCTGGCAGACGGTACAGGAGAATAATAAAAACAAGGACAAATAGGCTGAAAAACAGCTTCTATTCCAGGGCAGGGACTCTACTGAATTCTACTGTATAAGTGCATATGCATGCAATATCAGGGGTTTGCAATTCAATTGTATAGAATGCAAAGGAGACGTGTTTGTGTTTATTTTCATAGGCCAGCAATGTACACTGAAGATGGTATTTAATTTCATTGTACGAGGTACAGTGACAATAAAGTAAATTAAAACTTGTAGATCATCTAGTCCAACCCCACCCCCCCACCCCCAATATTGGAAGACTACTCTCCTGTCCCTCTTGGTCCTTTTCATTAAACTAGACTTATCTTATTCCTGCTACCATTCTTCCTATGTTTCAGCCATGTCTCTTTCTGGTCCTTTCAGAGGACCAACAACAGCCAACTTCTTACTGAAGTTCTACCAATGGCCATGAATGCTTGGCCTTCCACCTTCATCTTGGTTATATGTCTTGCAAGGATTGTCTTCTCTTCTGTCCCCCTAATGAAGGCCACAGCTTTCTCCAGCTTAAGTGTGCTGCTCTGTGTGGGACTCAAAAAATGACCCCATGAAGACCTGTAATTTAGCTGCAACTGGGGTTCTTCAAGAAGCCAGCTGAGTTCACACAACCGGCTGTCAGGATTCCAAAGATCACCCAAATTAAATCATGAATCAATCTCGGAGCTAAGCTTCAAAACACTTCAAAGGATTTATTAGAAGTGACATACTGGCATGATCTGTATGAAGTCAACTGGCATATGTAATTTACAGTCAGCTGTGACTTTGTTTCCCCCTTCCCCCCTGGGTGTGTCATAAATCACATTCTCCAATTGAGCCGTTCACCAGGCTGGATGTCATCAATCACGTTCTTCAATTAAATATACTCTCTCAGGCAAAAGCTCCGGTAGCTTAGTTAAAATCTTTTAAAGATAAAAGAGTTGGAATGTACTTCCAATTTCTAACTGCTGCCCTGCTCTTCCTGATTTCCTTTCTCCCCCCTCCCTTTTATTTTTAAATGGCAACTACTAAAACAGGCAGAGGAATGCTTTATGAGTTGACACCTCCTTGTCTTCCTTGATCTTAGATGTCCTCAATGTCCTGCTGGACCTGAAGAAGCTTGGTTAGAACTGGGCCTGGGCACCATGCATTTTCTAAGCTCCAGAAGGTTCTGACCTCGTGGAAGATTGACCCATTATTGATCCCTTGAGTTGGTGTCAGTGTGGATGATTCTTTTTGTGGATCCTTTTGCACGATCCATGTGATGATAATCACAAAAAACAGCCAGAGACATGTGAACAATATAGAAGAGTTTTATTATGAAGCTTTTGCAAAAGGGAATTCTGCTCATGGGCAGAAGACCTGGTTCCCAGGAAGGCTGGGGTTTATATATAGGTTCAAATATACAGTCTCTGACCCATTCACAATCTATCCAAGCTATGTGTCTCCCTATGCCACACTCATTGTATAACACCTGTTTCCTTGTCTTTGAAAACTACCCTTGTTTTCATTGCTAAGCCTTCCTCTTATGTCGATTGAAGCACAATGGATCATTAACCAGTTCTGTTTGGGTCACTATGACCCAGTATCTCCCACATATATCCTAACCCTAACGCCAAGAAATACAACCCCATGTTCCAGCCAAAAATCTGACTTTTATTTTCAAAATATAACAAGTTACAAAACATAATATGTTTGTTAGATACAGTTGTATAACTGTCTAGTAATCATTTCATAGTTCAAATATCGGATAAACATGGGGAATCTTCTGTTCTTCATTTTCTCAGGTGTAACTTACAATATATACAGGATAATTTCCACATCTAACAATCCACAAAAGAGCCATTTGGTTATTTTGTTTGGGCCAGATATGAGTGAAATCCTACGCAGTTTCCGTGCTTCTAAGATCAGCGAGGACAGCAAAACGCCTCCAGAAGTTGTGGGCACTCCATCACTGGAGATCTTTAAGCAGGGACTGGACAGTCACTTGTCTGAAATGGTAGAGGATCTCGTGCTTGAGCAGGGGCCTCAACTAGATGACCTCCAAGCCCCTTCCAACTTCTATTCCTATTCTATTCTGTTCTATTATTCATTAAATTCTTATCTCATCCATCCTATATTTCTGTTCTATATTTCTATTTTGAATTTTTATTCTATTCTAAATATGAGTCGGTTCCCAAGTGGTTGAATTTGGATCACGTGACGATGAGGATGCTGCAACGGTTATAAGTGTGAAAAATGACCATACGTAATTTTTGTGTGTGTGCCATTGTAACATCAAATGGACAGCATTTGTCTGAACCCAAACTTGGCAACTTTAAGACTTGTGGACTTCAACTCCCAGGATTTCTTATCCAGCTATTTCTTTCCTCCTGCCCTCTAGCATGGAGAGACTACAGCGAAAGGGATGACAAGAGAACAAGCAGGCCAGAATGGGCATACGTATAAAAAAAGAATGCCTTCGTGTCCGGGAATTCTGGGAGTTGAAGTCCACAAGTCTTAAAAGTTGCCAAGTTTGGAGACCTCTGGGCTCTGAACGGTAGAGGGCTTCCTTGAGGAGGGTTGGACTAGAAGACCTCAGAGGCCCCTTCCAATTCTGCCATTTTGTCATTCCTGTGAAGGTCGCCTCCTTTAATTGGGTGTTCCGTTCCCAGCTCCATGGAGCACATCCCATTTAGATTTTTAGAAAATCCCATGGATTTTCCCAGAGCTGTAATTTGCATCTAGGGATGAATGGGAGATTAAACATCAAAGTGGTAGAATTGGCCTGGAGCAACGGTTGACATGGAGACTGATTGACGTAAGTCACAAAGTCTAGAAGCAGGTCTCTAGTACAGAGTAGCCTTTAAGGAGCTCCTGGATGGAAAGCTCTGTGCCCAGCCTGATTTACTGAAGGGAGGAAGGCTAAACACTCTACCTTCAACCGCAGAAGGAGGGGTGAGAAATTCAACCGCTGTGTATCTGGATGGTGTTTGGTTTCCCACAGCCTTGAAGAGGCGATGTTTCCTGGGTTGGACTTGGGGTCATGCAAACCCCATGGACCCATGAAAGCTGTGGGGTCCTGAGCTGGGTGGTTTTCTTGCAGACTTCTCATGACCCAACTAGGGAACATCATCAGTACTGGAAGGGAGAGGGGTGTGTGGAGAAGAGGAGGAGGAGGCAGAAGAAGAAGGCTAGAGGAGGAGGAGAACTGAGGGGTCCTGGATGTTCTTTGAGCTTGGTAGTTTTCTTGCAGACGTTTCATGACCCAACTAGATAATATCATGAGTGTTAGAAGGGAGTGGGGTGTACAGGGAAGAGGGAGAGGGGAGGAGGAGGAGGAAGAAAAGGATTGGGGTCCTTGGTGCTTTCTGAGTTGGTGGTTTTCTTGCAGACGTTTCATGACCCAACTAGGTAACGTCATCAGTGCTTGAAGGGAGAGAGGTTGCAACCTGCGATGGAAGGTTTGTGAGGAAGAGGATGACGATGACAGGGGCGGGGACTGTCTTTGGTGCTCTCTGAGCTTAGCGGTTTTCTTTGCAGACATTTTGTTACCAAACTAAGTAACATCATCAGTGTCTTAAGGAGATTCTCAGTCCAGGTCATGGTCATCCTAGAGGTGCTTTTTCGAAGCCCAGTTGCCTCTTGAAAAGACATCTATCTGGATTCCAGTGATTGCCCCAGTTAAATCAGGAGCCTCAAGCCCAGTTTCAAAAGAATCCAGAAGATCTTGTTGTCAAGACCTTGTTGATGATCCAAGCTCTGTCAAGGACCTTGGAATACTCATCTCTAATGATCTAAGTGCCAGAGCCCAGTGTAACTACATAGCTAAAAAGGTGTTAAGAGTTGTTAACCTAATCCTGTGTAGCTTTTTCTCTGGTAATATCACACTACTAACTAGAGCATACAAAACCTTTGCTAGACCAGTACTCGAATACAGCTCATCAGTGGAACTCACATTAGGTATCTGATATTAGCACAGTTGAGAAAGTCCAGAAATATTTCACAAGAAGAGTCTCCACTCCTCTACTCGTTGAAGACCTTCTGCCACCAGACTTGAAATTGTAGACCTAGAAAACCTAGAACTTCGGTCCGATCTAAGTATGGTATATAAAATCTTACATTGCAATATCCTCCCTGTCAATCAATACTTCAGCTTCAACCATAACAACACAAGAGCACACAATAGATACAAACTCAATGTTAACCGCACCAAACTTGATTGCAGGAAATACGACTTCAGTAATAGAGTAGTCAGTGTCTGGAATACTCTACCCGACTGTGGTTTTTCCCTCAAACCCTAAAAACTTTAACCTTAGACTGTCTACTATTGACCTCCCCCCTTTCCTAAGAGGTCTGTAAGGGGCATGCATAAGCACACCAATTGTGCCTACCGTCCCTGTCCTATTGTTTCTTTTATTTTTCTTATCTGTATCTATGTATTCATAACTATGTTTTTACTTATACCTATTATCTTGTAAGCAATTGACAAAAATAAAATAAATACAAATAAATAAATATTTATTAGGAGCAACATGCTGGCATTAACCTAAATGAAGCCAAGTCTGGCATACGTAATTCACAGTTCCCTGTTTTTCCCCCTCCCCCCTGGATGTGCCATAAAACATTCTCCAATAAAGCACCTTCACAGGCTGGATGTCATCAATCATGTTCTCCAATGAAGGATTTTCAAAGATCCAGTAGCCTAGCTACAATCTTTTCAAGATAAGTGTTGGCATCTACTTCTGGTTTTAAACTGCCGCGCTGCTCCTTCAGCTTACCCCCCACCCTTGTTTATGGCAACTCGAAAACAGACATAGGAATGCTTTACAAGTTGACAGCACCTTTGGGACAATGCAAAACCAAGCTCAGAAACCAAGAAAGACCCTGCAATCTTCCTCCTCTTCCTCCCCACAAACCCCTCTCCTTTCTAGCATGTACGGTATTACCTAGATGGATGAAATGTGCACAAGAAAATGACCAAGCTCAGAAAGCACCAAGGAGCCTACAGTTCAACTCTGAGCTACAAAAATTCCCTTCAATGCATCACACATACAAGCCACCTTCCCTTTTACTTTCTTTGGGTCAGTGACCAACACACCTTCTTTTCCAAAAAAAGGAAGCTGAGAGCTACAAAGGAAAAAAGGGAGGATGGTACAAACAGCAGACTGATGGTCAAAACCAACAGTCCATCATGAATAACTTTACTGTGACTTTGAATGTACACTAATCGGCATACATTAAAATAAAATTTTGCTGCATGCAGCTCTCAAAGGGTCTCCACCTCCAATATACACACATAAACACATCAAAATTAAATAAAATTATTCATATATCCACATATATGACACAGAAACAACGCAGTCTAATTTGGATGTATACATGTTGTGGTATTCCCCGTTAGGAGAATGAATACTCTCAGGAAAGCATATTGAAAGTGATGCTGAATAACATACAGCCAGCATCCAGATACACTGAAAATTAAAATGTAAATTTTACTTCCAGTAAATGGTTAATCAAAGTCCAACAAGCAGTCTAAGACATCTAAGCAGTCAGTTTTCAGTCCAGGGATAATCCAAATAACAAAGTCCAGTATCATAAACAGTTCAGTAAACAGACTCACAACAATCCAAGAAGAACAACAATCAACACCAGTCAATAGGGAAAAAATGCAAACCAACCAACAGTGAACATCAGAACATCTAGCAACTAGGACACTGAGTTTCTGCTTCCATCTTATGGCCGTTTGAGGAACCACACCCAATTACAGTTACATCATTCCCTTAAAGAGACAGTATTAAATGTCTATCCTGGTTTATATATTTCCAACCCAATTGTTAGGTGACAATCAATTCCTAACATTCTCCCTTTTGGGTAGGACAATATATAACACCTTACAATTTAAGTCCATAACCCTCACAGCAAGCCTTATGCTTTACAGAGCCTTGGGCTTTTGTAAAATGATCTGCAATGTTATTCTCTGACATGCAGTACTCC
>BHFT01064751.1:0-38494 GCA_004320025.1 Laticauda laticaudata | reverse complement strand
GAACGAAAACACAGGGATATTTATAGACAGACATTATTTTCATGAGGCCATTGTTTTTGAACTTGGGGAAGATAAAGACAATATTACTTAAAAATTCCAATGCAAATGATCAACTATGTGAAGCTTTTTCTTTATCAATAATATATAAAAAGGAACAAACTGTTGATATTGGGGATATGAATGAAAAGGGTGAACCTAATCTATGCAAGCGTTGGAAGAACAAGGTGTAAAAATGAATTGATTTTCAAATTTGCAATATCAATCTAGTTTAATAAAAATCTCTAAGGCAGAAGGTATTTATGATAACTTGACTGACAGATGAAATTCTGAGGTACTGATGAAAAGGTAATTCAAAAACTTTATGGACATCTGTTAGAATTGAAATTGGAGGAGGAACAAGTTAAAGAAATGATGATGCTTTGGGGGGAAATTTTGGATAGGGATTGATTTAGAAAAATGGCAAAATTGTGGTCTCAAAATTTAAAATGACAATGTCAAACTGCATATAAAGTAATGTGTATAAGATGTTTTACAGGTGGCACGCTACCCCCAACGAGACTGGCGAGATATTCAGAATAAATGGATAAATGCTGGAAATGTCATCAGATGCCTGGTTCATATACCATAGCTGGTGGACATGTTCGGACGCGAAGAAAGATTGGATTAAAATGCACACTGGTTGGAAAAAAATGATATAAAACAACATATAAACTTTAAACCAGAGATCTTTTTATTGGGAAATCATACCAGACATATACAATAAGAACTGAAGTATTTGATTGTAAATGTTGTTTAAACAGTGGCTAGAATTGTATTTGCGAAGAACTGAAATGATAAAATACCTATGCAGGGAAGTTATCAAAAAAATTATGACTGTGCTAATGAGTAAATGACATTTGAAATTAGAGAACAAGAAGACAGCAATTTTATATGATATGGATTTGTTTTATTCAATGGTTGGATAAAAGCATGAGTAATGTAATAGACTATATTTTGTGATAGAAATTTAATAGACTGATATAAACATAATATAGTATATATAAACCTAGTGTGAAAGTATAACACAAATTTTAAGACAAAACTTGGAACATCTCATATAAAATGATGGAATAAATAGTTTAGTCATGGATGATTAATAACTGATAAATATATAAGCCTATGTTAGTTTGAATATGAAGGCTGATATAAATTGTAAGCAAATGACTACAAAAGGGATAGCATAAAAGATGTGCAACCAACTGACCCACTGTATGTATATAAAGTGGAAGATGGTTTTATGTTTTTTATGTTTTGTATGTGTATATTTGTTTAAAAAAAAATTAAAAAAAAGAATTCAGATGCTTGGCAACATGTTCATATTTATGATGGTTGGAGTGTCCCTAATAATCTACTTTTGTGACCTTCCGATAAGCAAAGTCAAAGGGAAATTCAGATTCACTTAACAACCATGTTACTAACTTAACAAATGCAATGATTCACTTAACAATTGTGGCAAGAAAAGTCATAAATATATTGGGCTCAATTGTGGTTATAATTTGAGTACTATTTTGAGACAATTTGAGATGAAGTCTGCATATTTGGAAAACAGGCTGGTCAGTGGCTTTCAGTACCATCATTTCAGTGTATCATTTCAGTACCATGGACAATAAACACATCTGAGTCTCCACTGCATTACCTCATATTGAAGTATTAAAAGTAACAAGGACTCGGATTTATTTAACGTATCAGTTTCTTTTTTCTCAGTTTTGAACTAACTTCAATGGACTATAAGTAACAATATAGTGTGGAATTCTTGAAAAAAAAAAACTGGTTTATTTTACCATACCCCCCAAAATGATGTTAAGTTCTCCATTTTTAGAAAATTGACTAGTATATAAAACTATTCATATGTATTGCTGACTTTTCAGGTTCTATTAGAAGAAGGCAAATAGTAACAAGCACAAGATCAGGTGAATAATTCTCAGGGTGGGAATAATGGTGAAAGATGTCTCATCTATTACTCATGACTTGATCAAGAAGGATGAACATGTCATCATGCCCAAAATAGAAAAATTGCTCAGCTTGTCAGCGAGAATCTGATTAGTCTGCATCAGGAATTTGCTCAATTTTTATGCTTATGAGAAATCTTGTCAGAGTTCTGCAAGACTGAAGACAGATGCTCCATGGGAGTACAGAGGCAAAGATAATGTACACATAAATGTCCTGTCATTTCATCTGGATTTATATTTTTCCAAAAATAATAATCTATTTCAAGACTGCGCTAAGGGTTTACTGCCCTCACCATAAGTAACAAACTGTTATAAGTACAATTGTAATTCCCAGTTCTACCCCATAGGAACAGTGCTGTGCATTATCTTTCTCTTTTATTGAAACAAGCAAAATGCAAAGAAATGAACAAAACAGAAGCAAAAAAAAATCTTCTCTACCACTCTATACCTGGAAATAGAAATATTTAAAGCATCCATGCTCAGCCTTTCTATTCAAGAAGACATTTGTACACATAAAGGTATTCTACTAATTTTATAAATGATTACACAAACAAAACAAAACAAAACAGTGCTCATGATGAATCAAAAACTTTTGTGATGTGGTACATTGTTCCATTGGCTGAATTTCTTTTTGAGAATCACTTTGAAAATACTTTTTGAGTATTTTGTTTTCAGTGGTTGTATGATTGTAAATCTAACTGCTAACAGCAATTGAATTAAGTCTTTATTTTGGACATATTTAGTACTTAGTTACTTAGTTTACTTTATTGCACCTCATACAATGAAATCAAACACCATCTTCAGTGCACATCATGACCATGACCATGAAAATAAACACAAACAAACATCCTTCACCCTTCACACATTGAACCGAAAACCCCCAACACCGCACCAACATTGCACTATACAGCAGAATTCAAAAGAGATAATGCCCTGGGATAGAAGCTGTTTTTCAGCCTATTTGTCCTTGTTTTTATTCTCCTGTACCATCTGCCAGATGGTAATAATTTTAAAAAAAGGGTGTCCAGGATGAGATGGATCTTTGAGAATGTTTTGAACTTTCTTAAGGCAATGGGAGCTATAAAGCTCTTCCAAAGAGAGGGCAACCAATGATCTTCTGCGCAAGGATGTTAACCCTCTGGAATGCTGTCCTATCTGCCATTATGCAACTGGCAAACCATACTGAGGTGCAGTAATACTCTCTATTGTGCAGCGGTAGAAAGTTACCAGCAGTTTTTCATTCAGTTGTTGTTTTCTGAGAAGTCTCAGGTAGCATAATCTCTGCTGGGCCCTTTTGACCAGGGCTGCAAGTGAGCAAACCAGGTCAGGTCCTCTTTTATGGTAACACCAGAAACTTAAAACTGGCCACTTGCTCCACTCAGTCTCCACTGATCAGCAAGGGCTGGATGTCTGATCTGTTCCTACGATAGTCCACTATAAGCTCCTTAGTCTTATTGGTGTTGAGGACCAAGTTATTGTCTCCACACCATGAAAGCATATTATTTATTATGAGCAAAATGCTAAGAAAATGAATTTTTTGTTTCCTGATAGATCATCAGTTTAATCTTTAAGGCCTCCATCTGCCCATTAAAAAAAACCTGTTGTGCCCACCTATTGTGTCAGACAAAATAAAGCCCACTACTACTTTCTAGCTGAGCTAAACTAAAATACAGAGACAGAACTTCAGTGCAAAACAAATCAGGTGTCAACGTTCTGACTGACGAAGCCAACTAAAGCAAACACAGTTGAGTACACAGTTGAGTTCCAGTCTCTGAATGCAAAACTTTATTGAGTATATCATTTTGGCACTGATGAGGGAAAAACCAGATCTATCTAATTCCCATGTAAACCCACATAATTAAAGAGTAGAAATCTCCCTCCCCTTATTAGTCAGGTCACATGGTCCAAATTGAGTGTCACTGTGTTGTTATGAGAAAAAGTCTTTAGCCTGGGCCAACACCTGCCGAAGTGTTCTTGGTTCTCATGGCT
The DNA here is from genome assembly GCA_004320025.1 of Laticauda laticaudata. Lineage (NCBI taxonomy): Eukaryota > Metazoa > Chordata > Lepidosauria > Squamata > Elapidae > Laticauda > Laticauda laticaudata. The sequence continues at coordinate 34,517 of BHFT01064751.1, read as the reverse complement.
TCTCTTCTTGAGGTCTGGAGCCTACATTTCATCTCACCCTCCCCTCCCCTCTTGTTCTTTATTGCTGAGAAGTGACAATGTTTGAAACAGCATAAGCGCTTCGAACTTGACAGCAGGCTGAATATATAGTAAATTCAGCAATTTTCTTTGAAAAGCTGTAGAAAAGCAATATGTTAAATGAAAACAGCTGAAACATAATGACTAAAAAAATGGTGATGAATAAGCGAAGACTGGATTTGGTTAAGCAAATCACTTAACACTCAGCTCTTTCATGGTGATGTCTCCAGAGAGGAGAGCAACAGTAGTTTTAATTGTGAAATTGTTTTGCACTGCCCAGAGTCATTCTTTTGTGAGATCAGCAGCCATGCAAATATGATAAATAAATATCATTATAAAAATGATATTGGAACAGCAAACCAAAGACACTCAATGCAAAAATGGAAATAAAATAGTCACTTCATTATGCAATGAAATGTAATTATTGTCAACTCAAAAATATTTCTCTGGTCTTTTAGAGTTGCCAGAAGAAAGGGAGAGGGGGAAGTAGTGCATTCCTTAAATGCTTTCATCGATAATGGCTAGGTAGCCAAAGCTTCTGGCATGCAAGATTATTCCTGGAGAGCATGATTGATGACTCTTGGCTATGGATGTGTCCCATTGGAGAATATACATCCAGGGGNTGCAAGATTATTCCTGGAGAGCATGATTGATGACTCTTGGCTATGGATGTGTCCCATTGGAGAATATACATCCAGGGGGAGGGGGGAAGACTGGGATCAAGGGTGAAATGAATGACGTGTCTCAGAGTCGGTTTGACCCAGGTAGCACCAGCATGTTCACTCCTAATAAATCTTGGTTTTTTTTTGTAACTCTGAGAGATACAGATAGAGACTTGAATGGGGGTGGATGCCGGAGTCCTGACAATTATTGCTTAGCCTAGAAATCTGGTTTCATTTAGATAGAAAATAAACAATTTTCTCCATTGATCTCCAGAGATTTTAAAATATAATAGCATACAACAATATTGTACATGCATATGAGAGAGATCACAGATTCATCCATCTGCAGTTGTGGTCATGAGTTCTAAATTATTTTTCATGATTTCCATGTTAACAGTACATGTGCTAAATAATTCAATCATATATAACCCTCTTTATATCTGAATTGCATCTACGTAATGATTGAAGGTGCTGAATTTCAGGGAGAATTGAAGGCATGACAATATTTTTGGATTCTCAGAGTATTAACTGTGACAATTCTGCTTCTATATATCAAAAAAACTAGTAAGTGATATTATGATGGTCGGCTTTTGATATGAGTATATCAAAAGTAATCAAGGGAATGATTAATTCCAAGCACCTATGAAAGTTATGCTTTTAAGTTTCTCTCTTTTCTGCTAGGATTTGTTTAAGCTGGTTCATATATATTCATTGAGCAAATTCGTAAACATGATGGCAATTAGACTTCTGCATTAAGCAGATTCTTTCTGTATATTATAATTTACATATTAATTAAATATAATTTCCATATTTGTCAGACTTTTTTGTAAAGCAGTTCATAAATCTGGCAATCAAAATATTATCTTCCAGATCAGAAGATAAAGGCTTACTTCTAAAACAACTTTTTTTAAAAAAGAAAAGGACACATCCTATAGTCATTCAGCACAATTTTTCTATAGATACTTTGACAAAATGGAAATCTTTTTACTCCTATCTCTTGCCTAGAAAGAGTGATTATTTTTTAAAAATAATTATTGAAGCTATCTGTTGAAACTTTGTTGGACAAATGTCATCTAACTGGTCTACAGTCCCATTTGGCAATCAACCCATCAAACATGAAGAGGCTTCAGGCATTTTAATGCTTGTTTATTATAGTATGCAATTGATTTTTTCCCCCAGAATTGGCTCTCAACTCAGTTTGAATCAAAACATATTGCCATCAAAACTACAAATACAAATTTGAATTGAACCAGAAGAACTTTGAATCTTGAAACTCAATTTTAGATTGGATCTTAGCTGATTCACATACATACCTGTTAAATTCTTTACTGCTGACAAAAAGAATTACTGCTGTATATTACTTACTGATAGATTTTCCCCCTTAATCCATCTCTTTAAAAAGATGGGTTTTTCCTATCCTTCAGCAGTTCATTATTAGAGTCTTGTAAGCTTTTTACCAACCTGATTTTGAAAGAAATCTTTGAACTTCTCACTGTAGCTCCCACAGCGGAAGAGACTGATTATTATCAGCATTTATTTTAAAAAATAAATGTAGCATTTACTGCCTTTACTATTATTGACTATATAGAGAAAATGTTCATTGTCTGTTTCTTTTTTATTTTCTGGGCTTCTGCATGGAAGCTTGAAATATATGTAAGGTATATCCTTTATAACACTAAGAAAAGTAACTGTTTGCAAGACCTACTATATTTGTGAACCTTTTGTCTTTCCATAGTCACTAATAACATGTAATCATAAACCAAAACATGTACATAAAATATATTTTCTCTTAGTTGCCCATGGTTGTGCATCTAAGTCAACGTAAAGCTAAACTAAAATTGAGGGGTGAATGTGGCAGAAATATAATTTCTAGGAAAGAATTTGGAATTGAAAATATTTTTTAAACTTTGGAGAAGCAAGCATGGGAAACTTCTCTACCTTGTAGGCCAGTTGTGATCCGAATATTGAATGGCCAGGGCTGCTGCTGCTGCTCTTGGCATCTGGAATGCCAGGCATTTGAATGAGAGGCCCTGACAATCCTGAACTTAAATATTGAAACCATCTGGAACTCTTATGCTATTTTCTGTGTCATCAGAATACCCATCCTTGAACACCTGGTGCTAATATTTGTTAACCTTTTATAAAGAATATGCACCTGGATGAAATTCATTTCTACCCCAGTGAGATTGCAGTTTATTTATTATGAATGGAAATTTGTACAGAAAAGGCTTAATGGGAAAAGAATATATACATGTATAAAATTAGGCTGGGTACATTCAAGATTTTGATGAAATGCTCCATGGACCCTAGAGTAACACCACAAAGTGTTCAATGGTAGCTCATGCAGCTCATAAAACTGTGAGGTCACAAGGGCATGCCATGGCATGGCTGTTACTGCCCACCCAGGAGCCCGGTGGACCAGTGGTAGCTTTTGAATGATCTTCAAGGGCAGCCCCGTGGAAAATGATTTACAATACTCCATTAATTTCATTAATAGGGGATAAGAAACTGCTTGAAGGGTCTCACAATTTAATGCTGTCCTGTTCTTGTCAAATAGAAACTGTGATACCCAGAAGAGTCCAAATGGAAAGTCCCCAGGAATAGATGGTTTGTGATCAGTGGTGCATTTCAAAATAGTTTACCACCGGTTCGGTGGGCATGGCTTGGTGGCCGTGCTTTGCGCACACACACTTTGGGCGTGTGCACATGCCAAATGCACATTTTGTGCAGTCACAGAGGCTTTCCGACTCACCTCCTACAATCATGCACTCTCCCTGTCGCTTTAGCAGATGACGTGTGGCAATATACTGTGCCATGCAAAGCAACTGCGCTTCAAAAGCAGGGAATAAAGCTGAGTATGGAAGCCCAGGCTGGCGGGTGGGCCCAACAGCAGCTCCTCAGAGAGAACTGGTTCATTCTCCGCTGATCTTTGGTAATACCAGTGTGCCAGAACCAGACAGAACCAGTAGAATAGCAACCACTGGTTATGGTGAGCAAATTGACCTGTTCCTCCCTATGCAGATCCATACAGTTATACAACTGTACATATGATATTCAATAGGATATCATTGCACATAATATGTACATATGTACACAACTGTACATATGATGATCTCACCCAGTGGTTTCTGTATGGATACTGATGATTCATGGATGGATGACTTCACCCAATGATTTAAGTATGAGGAGCAAAAGTATTGATCCCTGAAGAGCCACATAGATGGGAGGGGGGAGGGCTACAGGTTCAATCTCTCCACCAAATTAACACTGATTGGAACAGAGTGTGGAGGACAACCAGAATAATATGATGTCTCTCACTATCAATCCCTACCACAGAGCCACAGAATAATATTGCAAGCCATGATACTATAGATTGATGAGACTTCAAGGAGAAACAGGATGATATGTCATTGCCATCCTGACTTCACCAAAGACATCAACATACAGTATATATAATCTCATCTCCATAGATCCAGATAATCTGTTTCCTCCAAGATCTTGTAAAGTTGTTGGCCAGCTATGCCTTTGACAATTCCCTCCCCCCCCTCCACCCGCATAGTACTTTCAGATGTCAGGATTCCATCAATTGCCCTAATTAAACCATGATTCTCCAAAAGCCAAAATTCAAAGGATTTATTAGAGGCGACATACTGGCACTGCCCTGTATGAAGCTAACTCTGGCATACATCATTTACAGTCACCTGTGACCTTGTTACCCCCACTCCTCTGGGTGTGTCATAAACCAGATTCTTCAACTGAGCCCATTCACAGGCTGGGTGTCATTATTCACATTCTCCAATTAAATATATTCACAGGCAAAAACTCAAGGATTTTAGTTACAATATGTTAAAGATAAGAGTTGGAATGTACTTTCGCTTTCAAACTGCTGCACTGCTCTTCCAGATTTCCTTCCTCTTCTCCCTATTTTTCTAATGGCAACTACTAAAACAGGCATAGGAATTTTTTATGAGTCGACATCCGAATTGCAAGATTTTGTATAATGTAACCTTACAATAAAGATAGAGTTCATACTCATGGGTATGACTCTTGTCTGGTTTACCTTGCAAGGCCGAGAATAAGAACAGGTCAATCTTGTAGCACTTATCTGTTCATGTACTGTACACAAGACAGGAGTACAAGTAGTCCTCCACTTACAGCAGTTGTTGTATTCTATGGTAAGCTTTCCTCACTTTGAATTAGTTTATTGTTAACTTTTTTTAGTCTTTATCACAGTCTCCAGATTTTTGTGAAAATATTTGGCTGTCATTTTGCTCCTCCCCCACTAGATCAGGAAAGTCTAATACCTGTTGTTTTGTCAGATCTCTTTGCAAGTCCCTTCTAACTTCTCAAGATTGTTGGAAATGGAGGAGGCTTAGTTTTATTTACAGACCTCTTGCCAGCAAAGTGCTTCCCAATTCTTGGTTGTTTTGCAGTCTTCACTGGTGGGAAAGATCCTGGGCTAGTGCCATGGCACTTCTTTCTTTTCTCCATGCCTTGTTAGTCCTTAGCAAAACAAAAACTTTTATCTGTGTTGTGGTCTAAGCTGTTATCTTCTCCAAAAAATATTATTTAAATAAAAAGGATCCAGTGGGAGTACTAAAAGTTGATAAAATAAAATAAAACCAAGAGGAGCTGCTGCACCACTCTCCGGCAGCCAGCTTCCCCCCCCTCCCCCATTTACAGCAGTTCATTTAGTGACTGTTCAAAGTTACAATGATGACAAAGTGACATAGAACCATTTTTCACATTTATGACCATTACAGTGTTCCCATGGTCACGTGAACAAAACTCAGATGCCTGGCAACTGACTCATATTTATATGGTTGCAATGCCCCGTGGTCATGTGGTCCCTTTTTGCAAACTTCTGAGAAGCAAGTCAAAGTTAAGTTGTCATTAAACAACTATCACTAGAAAGGTCATAAAATGGGCCAAAATTCTAACTTAGCAACATAAATTGTGGACTCAATTGTGATCGTAAGTTGAGGACTACCTGTATATGCATAGCTGCGGATATGATGCATATCTATTGACTACCTGAAGGTATCAAGGTATCAAGTAGTTTGTCCACCTTCCTGTGAACTTTTAGCAATTGTTTCAGAAGCAGATGGTAGTGGGGAAACTGCTTTTTACAGCACAGCCTTGTTTCAAAAGAAACAAGTTAGAAGTTTCTTTTATTTTCAACCTAGGTTTTAATAAGTGGGGATAATTATTCCACAAATAAAAAGGTTGACATTGTCAATTGACAATGGCCCATTGCTGCTTCCTAATGTCTCCTGAGCAACAATAAAAAATTGTTCTAATAAATCAAATGCTTTTATATAACAAAAGAAGCACTTTCCCTCAAAGACAGACTTCTTTGTTCCATTTTGTTTTTTATTTTTGTTAATAGGAGTGGGATGGATATAGCGGGTGTTTCGCGTGCTTTTCCCTTAAAAGCCAGATAATGCCACATTTACATCAGCAGTGGGTATTCCTTCTGTCTCACCTATAATGATAATTGTGATAAATGATAAATGTCCCCTAAGGCACGGGTGTACTTTGCAAGCCAAAAGGAAAGCTCAAAAGATCATCCTGAACTATTGCTATACTTCACAAAAATAAATATGTATAGACTGATTGAAGAGTTGAAGCTCAAACAAAAGGCAAACGAGTAAAAAGAAAAACCTCTGAAGAGAGAACATCCTATAGATGATAGACAGGCAGACAGGCAGATAGCTAGATAGACAAACAGATATTGGATATTAGATATAGATAGATTATATACACACACACACAAATATTAGATAGCTAGATTAGATATAGATGAGAGAAAGATGATATATAGATAGATCAGATACAGAGATAATCATAATATGATCGATCTCTCTCTCCTACACATACACCCACACACCCACACACACACCTTATTGTGCTTTGGTTAAAATACTAGCATTTTTATTTGTTCTTCACCCTTTTATTGTTCTTATTCACTTTGATGAGAATGAAATGGCTTTCTATTTTTGTCTTTCTTTACAGAGCTAAGTAAGTTTCAGGGAAATTTATTATTCTCATGAGTAAAGTAGGAAAACATTGCCCCCCCTTGGGATTCATTTAAACCAGAGACCAGAACATTATAGCACTGAAGCATAAATTGATGTATTCAACCTAAGTTTGAATAAATACTGGAAGCCAATGGGTAATGCCTGAAAGTGGATTACAAGCCCTGTGTATTAATATGTATAATCAACATTAAAATTTCAGTTAATCGACATCATGTTGAGTATGTAATGGAAAAAAAGGGGAATAAGAGCCAGTTTGGTGTAGTTGTTAAGGTGCTGGCCTAGAAACCAGGAAACTATGAGTTCTAATCTGGCTTTAGGCATGAAACCTAGCTCAGTATCTTTGGGCCAATCACAAAGAGATTGTGAGTTCTAGTCCTCCTTAGGCACCAAAAGTGGCTGTGTGATTTTGTGTCAATCACTCTCCCTCAGTCCAACTCACTCTACAGATTGTTGTGGAGAAAACAGGAGGAAGAAGTATTATATATGTTTGCTGCGTTGAGTTATTTATAAAGTAATAAATATCAAGCAAAGTAAAGTTTGGCACCATCCATTTCTGTCCTCATTCCTCTCCTGTTCTAGTAATGTGAAAACATGAGGAAAAATTACTAGAAATAATATTGAATCCTGCATCTTATAAACCATTCCCTGGATTTGCATTCAAAAAATAGAATATGTTACTTCGGACATAAAAACTCGTGCTCTGCATGAAATTTGTTCTCTTCCAGGCCCATTAAAAGACATTTCTTAGGAAGCAAAGTGCAAAGCATTTAGGAAAACAGCAAGAGTGTGAAACTCAAGGCCTGCAGGCCAGATCCAGCCCATGGGGTGCTTAGATCTGATCCAAAAAGATCCCTCCCAAGCTCCTTTTTTGCTGGCAAATGATTGTGGGAGGCCATCACATCTGAAAACGGAGCTTGGGAACCTGTTTTCACTGCTCCAGCCACAGGCACCCCCAACACAAATGATGTCAAGCTGGCCACACCCACCCTGGCATGACCCCTGCCCACCCTAACATCAAACACAACCCTGATGTGGTCCTCAATGAAATTGAGTTTGACACCCCTGTGCTACAGTAAGAACTTCTACAGAGAATGTTCTAGGAATGCAAAGTCAGCATTGCTCTATGGCTTTGCTGAAACTGTAAGAGCTTCTCCATTGCCAAAGGAGAATTCTTTTAAGTTTATCCCCATGTTCATTTATTTATTTATTTATTTTAGTTTTTTCCCTATTCAGATATAGATTGAAAGTGCTCAAGCAGTTGTCTGTTGAAGGCAATAGGTAGTAAATATTTTAAATGTCTTTCGTTGACAATGCTAAATGAAAGTCAGAGTTACTGTTAAAAACTGTTTTTGTTCTAGATGGAACAGCAGTTATCATGTCTCAAGAAAGCTCTGAATGTTGCTGATCTGGTACAAACTACTGAACTGTACCACAAAATAATCCCACAGCAGCTCTGCACATTGCTCTCCTCCAGCTGTTACTAAGCAAAGGATGTAATCTAGCCAAGGTACCTTTATTTTTATAAATATGTATAACTTTAGTAGACTTTTACTAGAATTGACTTAATCTCTAGGGTACCAGAGGGCAGGACAAGAAGTAATAGGTGAAAGCTTGTGAGAAAGAGATCTAATCTAGAAATAAGGAGAAATGTTCTGACAGTCAGAACAATTAATCAGTGGAATGGCTTGCCTCCTGGAACGGTGAGTGCTCCATCACTTGGACAGCCATTTGACTGGTGGTAGAAGACTTCTGCTTTGACCAGGGGGTTGGAACAGATTGAAGACCTCTGAGGTCCCTTTCTATGAGTCTATGATTCTAGAATGAATGATGCTAAAGAAGAACACATTGTTAGAAAAAAGATCAAATGCTTTTCTTCTTCTTATAAGCTCTAACAAAAACAGCTGTATCATCTTTTTGGCAAAAAATAAAGTGGGATGTGACTCTTGCCAGAAACCAAAGATTTAGCACAAGTTTTCCATGCTAAATGTCTAGAGGAGAATGAGTGGTGTGCTGGTCAAGAAAGTTCTGTAAAGACAAGCAGATGGAATTGGAGATATGTTTAATTTCTGCTCAAAATATGTCACATCACGGGTCTAGTATGTCAAGAGACTTAAGTTTCTACTGCTTCCTTCTATGATGCATGATTTGTGACTAATGTTTTCAATCTGCCTTTAGGAAGCTGCAGAGTTTCTGTTATTGATTTTGGAGGCTACTTTTTGCTCAGCAGGTGACTTAATTCTATGGGAGATCATTCTGAGTGTTGTCACTATAGTAGAAGCTGCCATAAAGAAGCACAGTAACAGAGAGTAGCCAAAACTCTCTAGCCTTCAAAGCAACTGATTTAAGACTAAAGTAAAAGGCTCTGCAATCTGTCACACAGAACAATGCTTATACTGCCAACACAGAGATGACATAATTACAGAAAGGTAGCCTACCCTATGCAGACAAAGAATAAATCACATTGGCTATTAAGGGCACAAATACATTTTATGGGCATATTCACAAAAACTAGTTCCTCACTGTATTTGCAGGTCTACATAACATTAGTCATGTTATTTCTTACAAACTATTCCAGCAACCAGCTCCTCTCAAGAAAGTTGTACTGAACAGACTGATTCTTGATAATTTTTGAGTTTGGTAATTAAATCAAATGTTGCATTTCTCCTCTATAACTCTTGGTTTCTTCTTTTCTTAGATGACGTATTGCCAAAGTTTTCAAAATTCACTTGACACACTACTTTTGAGTACAATTTCATTGTTCTTGTCTCAGTTGGTTGTTTGGGAAATGGGACATATGAGCCAATAGAGCAACAAAATCAATTATAACAATTTTACAATGTCTTCATAAATAATTTAGATGAGAAGATAGAATGAGAACTCATCAAATATGCAGCTGGCACCAAGCTGGGAGGAATAGTCAAAACTTTAGAAAGATTCCAAGAAGGATCTTGACAGACTTGAACACTGGGCCCTATCCAACAAAATGCAATTCAATAGTGAAAAAAGTTAGGTTTTACACTTAGGCAAGAAAAACCAAATGCACAGGAATAGAATACGTGGTACCTTGCTCAATAGCAGAAGCTATGATTGGGATCTAGGGGTCCTAGTGGACAACTACTTAAATATGAGCCAGTAGTTTGCTTTAGCTGCCAAAAAAAGCCAATGCAGTCCTAAGCTGCATCAGCAGAGAGATGGTATCAAGATCATTTGAGCTGTTAGTGCTGCTTAATACTGCACTTGGTGAGACCATGCTTGGAATATTATACTGCATCCAGTTTTGGTCACCATGACACACAAAAAAAAAGATGTTGAGACCCCAGAAAAAGAGCAGAGAAGACAAAAATTGATATTTTGTCAATAGAACCCAACTGGATGGAATCAAACACAAAGCTGAAATATAAATATCAATATGAACTACCAGAAGTGGTGGGCTGCTCCCAGTTCAGACCAGCTCACCCATGCTGGTAGTTATGACCACCCACTGGACTCACCTACCCACTTAGACACTATCCCATCCTATAAATCTCACAGTTTTGCTCATTCACCCCACCCTCGCAGCCCACCTGCTTTCCGTGCCTCGTCCGATCTACTCACCCTGGCTTCTGCATGCAGGAAATCCCCTTGTTAGTTAATTTACTTTATTGTCATTGCACCTCGTACAACGAAATCAAACACCATCTTCAATGCACATCATGACCATGAAAATAAACCCAAACACACATCCTCACACTCCATACATTGAATCGAAAACCCACAACACCACACCAATACTGCACTATACAGCAGAATTCAAAAGAGCTACTGCCCTGGAATAGAAGCTGTTTTTCAGCCTACTTGTCCTTGTTTTTATTATCCTGTACCAGCTGTCAGATGGTAATAGTTCAAAAAAAAAGGTGCCCAGGATGAGATGGATCATTGAGATCCTTGTTTTTGCAAGTGCACATGCACATGTGCGCGTGCTCACATTTTCAGTTCTGCCCTAGGCGAAATGGTTGTTAAAGTATGTGCAACCCACTTCTGACTACCACCCATGGTTTACAAACTACAATAGCCTGTCAAAACTAAGAAAACTGATTATTGTCTGGATTTACCAGACAGCAGATAAATCTTGGCTCCAGATGGTTAATCCTTTATTCAGGGATAGGCTTATATGACAGACACACCTCTCAATTTAGCAAGATTATCCTGCTTCGTGCAAACCAGAATACAACTATATGCACCGATGATTTGGCCTCTGCAATGTATCTCCAAGCCTTCTATAACTCATACAGCATTGTGTTCCAAAGTTTCCTCTCCATCCTTTTTCATCATTCCCTTCTGAGTTAAGAGATACTTTGCAGTTTGCACAGTGGGATTGTATCTTGGGAATCCCTGGCTGCTGCTTAAGGATATTCAAAGGAGTATGAATAGATTCCTCTACATGTCCTCTTGATATGGTTGTAAGACTAATCAATTAATACACTACCTCTAAATGTCCAAATCATATATTACCTGTGTTGATTTATTCACTAAACAAGCTTACTCTCAAGAGGAGGAAGCAGGGAGAGCCAACCCAACAGAGAAAAAAGAGGGAAGGGTTTGAGTGCATGAAAGTGGCCTCCAAACTGGTGCCAAAAGTGCACAAATAATACCAGGACTCAGCGGAGATGTTCAGCAAGAAAGAGTGTGATGTCCGCCCCCCCCCATCACTCCATGGACTGTGCAATTGAGATCTTGCCTGGGCAAAACTCCCCAAACCCGAAATGTACTCAATGCAACGTATGTTGTTGCAACCATTATCACTTCTCAACTTGCCAAAGAACCAAGGGGGATGGAAGGGTGAGATGAAATGCAGGCTCCAGACTTCAAGAAGACAAGCTGTGAGAGCCAAGGACGCTTTGAAAGATATTTGCCAAAATCAGAGAATTTTTCTCATAACCATACAATGACACTCAATGTGACCTGTACTAACAGAGGGATCTGTACTGTCATGATGTGTGTTTGTGCAATAATTAGGTAGAGCTGGTCTTGCCTTCATCAGTGCCAAAACTCAATAAAGTTTTGCATCCAGAGATTGGAAGATCTTGAATGTGCTTCCTTTGGTTGGGTTCATCAGTTGGAATATTGATATTAGATTTATATACTGACCCATAGAGTTTTGCAGCACTTTCTGATAGGTTTACAATGTCAGCATATTGCCTGAAACAATCTGAGACCTCATTTTACCAATCTTGGAAGGATGGAAGGCTGAGTCAAATTTCACCCTTTCAGGACTGAACTCTAGGGTGTGGGCAGAGTTAGCCCGCAATGCTGCATTCTAACCCTTGCAACACCAAGGCTCCTGGTGTATAATATACCTGCAAACTTTTTTATTTCCAAGAATATAATTAAAAATCTGTGGGGGAGAAAGTGGGGCATAGAACTAATCTTAAAATCATGTCTGAACCATTTTACCAACTTACTTGGAAAAAGTAGCAACCTCCAATGAAGCAGATTTTTTAAAACATATTAGTACAGGTCTCTGGTTGTGCTAGGAGCTCTTCCAAAGCTTGCTGAAAAGAAACAGCAAATAAATGTTTTGTATTTTGTATATATTCTAGCTATTAACATCAACAGGATGTAGTTTGAGAGAAATTCAGAACCTTTATTGATGGAAGACAAGAGACAAAACCTAGGTGGCTTTTATAGTAACAAAGTTATAAATGTAAGTTTAACTTCACAAAAAGTACACTTCTAAAAGAATTTATGAAGACATACACATACACACACACATATTCACATACACGCAAACACACACAAAGAGAGACCTTCTTTAGTTCTTCTTTTACTGAGGGATGCGCATATATAATGTATTAGCTTCACAAAAAATACACTTCTAAAAGTATTCATGAAGACGCACACATACATATCATTTATGTGTGTGTGTGTATTCACACACACATCCACACATCCACACATCCATATATCCACACATATCTTCTTTAGTTCTTCTTTTACATAGGGACACACATAACGTAATATATAATATTATATATACAATATTATATATACATATATATGTGTGGAAACACTTGTGCACAAACACAACATTTATTTGGAACTCACAACTGCTTCAGAGAAATGCAAAGTCCAAAAGACAGGACTTTTTTCCAAGCTGCATAGTTTAATCATATTATTTTACCTTTGCAGTTAAGTTTTTGTCCCAGAGCAGCAGGCTGTTACACGGCACAATACATTTAAAAAAAAAATGAATAGGATACTGGGAAATTCTCATTTCTATGATGAGTGGTGTAAAGTTGGCATGGTTTCTTCTCTCTTGCCTGATGGAAACATCAAGAGACATACAGACCAGGTGTTAAGATGGTTACGTTGCTCACTGGGCCCATATGGAGTCTTTTCGTTCAGTCATCCTTAGAGATGATCCTGGCTGTCCTTGGTGCAACATGCCAGTCTGACAGTGAGAAAAGCCCATCTGTTTAGAATATTTGAGCATAGTTAGGCTGCGCACCAATACTTTACAGCTGAGGGAATAAGAAGTGTTGGTTTATAAGTTAGGCACTCTGTCAAGAATGAGTGGTAGTTCAAGGAGCTTTTGGAAGCAAATCCACAATAATTTCCAAAGGAATATGAACAACAGCAGGTTCTAGACTTCAAGAAAATGTTTGCAACTTTAAAAAGAAAAAGAAAGCAAACTTTTATCATGTGCACTTTTATTTGGATTCAGAGATGGCACAGGAATCCTGGTGGCACAATGCAGTATTGCAAACAAACTCTGCCCGAAGCATGGAATTCAAGCCTGATGGGGCTGACTCAGCTTTCCATCCTTCCAAGGTAGTTTAAAATAAGTTTCCAGATTGTTGGATGCAATATGCAAATAATGCTTACATTGTAAACTATCCAGAGAGTGTTGCAAAGTGCTATGGGGCAGTATATAAATCTAAATGCTATTATTACTGTTATCTGAGGACACAAATATGGGAGTTGTTTGTTTCAGGAGTGGGATCTTTTGAAATCCCATAGATGCTACTTGAGCTGAAAATCTTTGGAATCACCACATCATTTGTGAACATGAGTCAAGGTGCTTACCTAAAGAGTTATTGCATACTTTCCTTCCCTTATTTGGGACCATGATCATCACGCATGATTAATTTGCACATGAAACAAAGAGACCCATCCCTGTTATTATTTGCATGATCATCAGCATAGAATAGACAAAAGAGGATCCATAGGAATACCAACAGTTTTATTCTGTTCCCCACACTAAAAATAAGGAGGGGCAGGAGAGATGCTAGAAGGCTCACAAAGTTGTTTGGTGTAATTCCAAAATTTGTTTTGTAAATCTGAGGAGCGCTGTGTGGGTAAACTCTGCCCAAAGCCTGCAGTTTGATCCTGATGGAGCTTGAGGTTCACTCAGCTTTCCATCCTTCCAAGGCTGGTAAAATGAGGATCCAGAATGTTACAAATATATATATGCAAATAATGCTTCTTCATTTTAAACTGCTTATATAGTGCTGTAAGGTACCAGGGAATGGTATAGAAATGTCTCTTTTTCTAGCTCACTTTCATGGAACTTGAGATTTGTTGGGTATTTTTGTGGTTGTTGTTTTGTTTTTACATCCAGATGGCATTTGTGGTTGGAATTGATAGAGACTGCTGACTAATATCTTTCCATCGTTCCAAAGTCTTCAGGGTGGCCCTCATTTCCCAGTCTGAGAAAGAAAGCTAATGGAAAAGTCCCCCTTTAAAATTTTCTTTGGGATTTAAGGGCAAATAGCAAGCCATGAGAGATACAGAAGAACTGATTGTACAATAAAAGATAGAACTTTCATATACACCCTATGTACCACTTTCTTCTCATCATTAATAGCCACTCAACTCCTAGTGAAAAAAGAACCATAGCTTGTTAAAACTGAAATCATATTCTATTTTATGTAATGAGATAATGTTGGGTTTTTCTATCCTCTGCAAAGTTTTCCATACCCTGAGACCACTCGCTATTAAGCAACCATGTCAAGTCCCTTAATAAACATATGCATACAATCTGTTAATAGTTATAGAATATTCAGATCTCTGTAGGTCTTCTCTATTGGATGTCAGACTTCACCCAACAGGCATGCAAAGACAATTATACAAAGAACCTGGAACTGCAGATAAGTAGTTTATTGTAGAAAAAAAATATGAAGTTGTTACAAAAGAATTTCACTACATGCTTCTCTGCCCAAAGCAAATTGTCTAGACAATATTTACTCTTTTACTCTCTAATCCAACATTTTCAACCTTGACAGCTTTCAAATGGGTGGATTTCAACTCCCAGAATTCTCCAGCTAGCATGCTGGTTGGGGAGTTCTGGGAGTCTACCCAGCTGAAAGGTATCAATGTAGGTAAACTCTGCTCTAGCCATTTTGTTCTGCTATATGTACACCAAGGGCTGGTGACCCCACTCTTTTAATAAGAGGTTCTATTTCCACCTCCATCTTGCTTATGAAATTGAGGGTCCTGGTTTAATGGCACCATACTGTCATGCCCCTGTCAGAGTCTGAATCTGAGGAGGAAGACAAACAGCTGACAGAGAGTGGGAGTGTGGCTCTATTGGCTGTGGAAACTGAGGAAGGGCAAAGTCCGGCTGGGCAGAGCAGGGAAGAGGTACAACAAGGGAGAGGGAGTTCAGAGGTAGACCCAGGTCCACCCCTCTTCATCCTAGGGCATGCAGGGAGGAATGGAGAAGAGAGCAACATGGGTGGAATGGCTTAAAGGGGAGGAAAGGGCCCTGATTCCTTTCATTAACCACACCTGGGAAGAGAGTTTAAGAGAGATGCAAGCTGAGTGCGGCATCTTCTGGGAACAAACCTGAGTTTATCTTGTGCTGACTTTGGTTATCTGTCTTCCTGGCATCCTCCCAATCGGGTTGAATTACTGCTGTTCCTTCATGTCTGGAATTCCTTCTCTTGTCCTGCCAGACTACTTACCTCATCTTGCCTTGATTGGACTTATAGTTACAGTTTTTGTTGACCATGTTTTGGACTTGATTCTCTGCAGCCAAAGGCTGTTCCTGGAAGAGTTTTTCTCCAGCCCAGAAGGTAACCAGGACAATGCGGGCAAAGTTGGAGCTAATAAAGGGACTCATAGCTGACTGTGTTGCCTTTGTGCCACACCATGGATCATCACACAGACTAGGAGATCATGAGTTCTAGTCCTGCCTTAGCCACAAAAGCCAGCTCAGTAACTTTGGGCAAATCACTCAGTCCATCTTACCTTCCAAGGTTGTTGTTGTGGGGAAAATAATAGGAAGAGAAAGGTGTGTTGGATATGTTCGACACCTTGAATTATTCATAACAGTAATAAAGATGAGAAATGTAGTTTTTAATTAAACCAAGGTCACCAAATGAATTTCATGGTTGATTGAAGATTTATACTTAGGTTGTTCTGAATCTATCTATATTCCAAAACTGCACCAGGTATATGTGGTTCATAAGTTGGTCTTCCCATCATTAGTGATAGTAGGTCCAACAAATAATTAGTTTTGAATAGGGACAACTTTGGCAGTGTTACATTTTTCTGTCTGGTAGCAAAACTTGATTACTGATTCTTGTCAGCATTCTATGAGCAATTTTTCAAATTGCTTCTATGCCTTGACCTTGAAAAGATCTGAACAGGATGATTGGAAATTCATTCTAATTCTTCTTTCTCTTTATGGGTTACAGCACACTCACCTGGCAGTCATCAAGTTCATTTGTCTGTGAACTGACTTAATTAAAGATTTCAAATCCCATTTGCTGCCATATATTTGAAGACAGGGAAAACATTTCATTATTATCTATATGAAATTCCTTTTCCCCCAAAGTCTCCTAAAAGTAAAATTTTAATAATTTGTCTCAGTATCCAGAAAATATCAGAATGCAAATGACCTGGGTTTTTTGTTGCTTATATCCTTACAATTTATATTGAGTGTTTCCTAGTATGATTTAATTGCTTATTATACCCTATTATTATCATTAAGTGTCGTACCTTATGATTCTCGACTCTTGACGAATATATCTTTTCTTTTATGTATACTGAGAGTATTTACACCAAGACAAATNCGAATATATCTTTTCTTTTATGTATACTGAGAGTATTTACACCAAGACAAATTCCTTGTATGTCCAATCACACTTGGCCAATAAAATATTCTATCTATCTTCTATCTATCTGTTTTATTCAGAGCCACATCCAATCTATGTTCTGTCTCAGTGTTTCTCAATCTTGTAATTTTAAGACTGTGGACTTCAACTCCCAGAATTTCCCAACCAGCAAGCTTTAAAAGATATGTGGATTTCTATTCTCAGGATTCTCCAACCAGTATGCTTTAAGATGGGTAGACATCAAATCCTCAAATTCTATTCTGACTCAGCAATTCTAGAAGTCCACATATCTTAAAGTAATCAAGATCTGGAACCACTGCTCAGCTCAATCTTTCTCAGCCTTAGCAAAATGTGGATGGGCTTCAACTCCCAAAATTTGCCAACCATTTGAAGTCCATGCATCTTAAGAGTTGGAAGATTCTACTGTAGATGATTGAAGAGGGCTGCTAGGTACGTCAAAGACTGGGGCAAGAGGAAAAAGGTACCTGAGTGAAAATGGAAAGGACAGTTTTGAACAGAATCAAAACTGAGATTCATTAAGGAAGCAACAGCCTAAGGCAGGAGAGAGCTAGGAAACTATGAAAGAATTCTACCCTATGAGTTCATTGTTACTGGAGATACCTTTGCCCCCCCTTTTTCCTGAACTTGCTAACCCAAAGAGATGTATTTCAAAACAACAAACTTCATATTTGCAAAATATAACTAACCTCAGGAAAAGCCATGCTTGATACATCACTGAAAATAACAAAGACACTTCCAAGACAAAGGAATTTAAGCATTTTTTGTACTGTATATACATTGTACAGCATAGCCATTAGAGACCCCATCAGGCTGCAGACTAAATTATCCATGACCATTGTGAATTAGGAGATGAGATGCAATTTGCCCAAATACCCTAGGATGTTTCTTATTCCATCATTGTAAAAGAAAGCAATAAAATAATTTAAAACACCCGGGATGCTTTCTGTGCATTAAAATTCTACATACCCTCCTAGCTCACATTTTAAAATTATGGTTGTGCAGAGCTTTCAAAGGAATAATTTGATTCTATGAAAATTCAATCAAAATGCTCCTTTTTGCATCTGAGTACTAAAAGGAGCTTCTAAGCATGTTCAGAGGATCTTTTATTCCAGGCTGAAGTGACCAAACACATCTTTTCATGTCTCTTTTATTTTAGGCAGAATCTTGATCTTGAATCAGATCATTATAATGGTCCAGTTCTTGGTGGAAGATGCACAGTCACTTTTTTTTGTCTCCAAATATCAATTTCCAGGCCAGTTTTTTGGTCATGGAATTAAGAAATAGACATAAATTGATGGTTTTCCGTTTTTGTGCTCAAGCCAATCATTTTCTTGTTTCCCCCTTTATCCAAAAGTTTTTTTGAGTGAAACATACTATCAGGGCTCCAATAGTTACTCCCATTTAAATCATGTGTCTCTAGCTGGATTTTCATAGCTTAAAGAAGAATTATTAGGAGTAAACATGCCAGTGCTATTTGGGTATAGCCAACTCTGAGATACATCATTCATTGTCACCCTTGACCCTGGTTTAACCCCACTCCCTGGGTGTATCATAATTCATATTCTTCAATGGGACACATCCATAGCCAAAAGTCATCAATCATACTCTCCAGTTGGAATTTTGCATGGTCACCTAGAAACCATCTATGAAAACATTTATGGAATGTAGGTTCAGTTTTGCAAGCTGCTGCACTCCTCCCCCCTCCCTTTCTGCTGGTAACTCTAAAAGAGCAGAGAAATATTTTATGAGTTGACACATACTGTCATGCCCCTGGTGGAGACTGACTCTGAGGAAAAGGAACAGCCAACAGGGAGTGGGAGTGTGGCTCCAGAGGTGGTGGAGGAGACTGGGAAAGGGCAGAGGCCGGTTGAGCAATCAGAGGAGGATCCAGGCCCATCCCCTATCCATCCTTGGTCACGCAGGGAGGAGAGGATCAGGGAAAACTGAGGTCTATTCAAGAGGAGATTATTATGATCCTCCTCGTGGCTTGCAGGTGGGAGCTAAGTATATAAGTTTGCAACTGCGCAGTTAGAATTGCAGGAGTCAATTTAGTGTTCACCTTGAAAGAGGTTTATCTTTGCTGGCGTTCTTCCCATGGATTTTCTTGGTTATTTTCCTGGAGTTTATGATTCGTTATCTTGGCTTGCTTTGGAACTCTCATCAATGCAGTTTGTTTTGGTTTCTGTTTGCCTCATTATTTACTTTTGTGACTTTAAACTGTGCCTAATAAAACAGTAAAGTTAAGCTGAAGGCTTTACCGGACTTCAATATATGTTTTGGATTTGGGTTATTTTGAGAGACTACGGGTCATTGCACATACATGAATTGACCCCTTTGTCAAGCTCGCATATATTTATTTTATTTCAAGATTTATAAGGCCACCCATCTCAGGTAATGTGACTTCACTCCCTCGGGTGGCAGCACACAATACAACACAGATGCACAATAAATCCAAAACAAAGGGGAAAAAAAACAAAGGAAACCAATCTACAACAAACCGACAATGCATAAATACAAAATATAAAATGGCAACCAAGTATACAATGAAATAAGCACAAGGGCGACTCCCATTCAACTCACCACTAATGCCAGGAGAAAAGCCAGGTTTTACAAGCTTTTCTAAAGGTTTGAAGAGTTGAGCCCTGTCCTCTGTCAGGGGAAGATCATCCCCAATAAACAGCAGCAACCACAAAAAAGATGCACTTTCTAGGTCCTATAAGATGACAAGATAGTCTTTATAAAAGAGTTGTTAACCTAATCCTGTGCAGCTTTTTCTCTGGTAATATTGTACTACTAACTAGAACACACAAAACATTTGCTAGACCAATTCTTGAATACAGCTCACCTGTCTGGAACCCACATTGGATATTAGTACAGTCGAGAAAGTCCAGAGATATTTCACGAGAAGAGTCACTCCTCTACCTGCAACAGACTACTTTATACCATCAGACTTGAAATTTTAGGTTTAGACAACCTAGAACGATGCCACCTCCAGTTCGACCTAAGCGTAGTACATAAAATTATCTATTGCAATGTCCCACCCATCAGTAACTACTTCAGCTTCAACCACAACAACACAAGAGCACACAATAGATACAAACTCAAGGTAAACTGCACCAAACTTGATTGCAGAAACATTACCTGACTCTGTGGTTTCTTCCCCAAACCCCAAAACTTTAACCTTAGACTGTATACTGTTAATCTCACTCCATTCCTAAGAGGTCTGTAAGGGGCATATTCACAATCATGTTTATACTTATACATGTTATCTAACTCTTGCTTGACAAAATAAATAATAAAATAAATAAAATAAAAATTTTTAAAAGAAGGATCTTGGAATATATCCTCTCTGTGGAAGCATATAAGATAGGTAGATGTTCTTGGGAGAAAATGGTTCCTTAGTTTACCTGGTGCTATGCCATGTATATGCTCTTATGTTTAGCTTTTTCCTTTCTTATATACAATAGTATATAGTATATACTATTGTTGAGTTAAGTACTAGCCTCAGTGGCACAGTGATTAGAGTGCTGTACTACAGGCTACTTTTGCTGACTATCAGCTTCCTGCAGTTTGGCAGTTCAGATCCCACCAGGCTCAAGGTTGACTCAGCCTTCCATCCTTCCAAGGTGGGTTAAATGAGGACCCAAATTGTTGAGGGTAAGAGGCTGACTCTGTAAACCACTGAGAGAGGGCTGTAAAGCACTGTGAAGCAGTATATAAGTCAGCCCTTCCTCCCTTCTGCTTAGAGAGGGCTGTAAAGCACTATAAAGTGGTATATAAGTCTAAGTGCTAAGTGCTTTTGCTAGTCAGACTATATCTATAATATTTGATTTATCCCACCTAAATGCATTGAAGCCATAGTTCAGCCGATGTTCCCATTTATAGAAACTTCTTATAGGAAATTTTGATTAAAATTAAAATGTGTACAAATCTCCCTATTTCTTCTTCTTTCTCTTACAGAAAACTTAAATGCCATGGAATTAGAAACAAAAACAAGTACTTCCATGAAAGTTTATGAGTGACTTCGCTTTACATCTCTTTGTCTAAGAATACATAATCTGTTTGAGTTACTTCTTCACTTTTATGAAAATGTCATAAAATGTTATCTGCAGAACATCAATTTGAAAGATCACAAAGACCTTTGTTGTCTCTTTGTTAGGGAAGAAGTCAGATAATAATGTGTTTTTATGTGTTTTACAACATTCTAGGATACTTTTTCACTGAAAGAAGTTCGAGGGCCGCCTCTCAAAAATCAAACAATTGGTGGGATTGTTATGTTCAAGGTCAGAACAGCTCCTGATGTGTGCCAGAACTTGATTTCCCTATATTTCGCAGTGCTTACAATTCTTTATGCACTAAATCTTCGCTATGATGGGATTCCAATTTTCATTTCATGGCTTGATGTAAAAAAATAATAGCCAAGGTACTTCTCCGTTTTAGATTTTCTGACAGGACAATCCAAAGAGCAGATCAGCAAGTTTTACAAAGACTATGTACGATGTACAAAAGACTATGTACAAAATCAAGCAGAATCTATACCTGATGACCCAGGAGTGTCCTTCATGTTCAGTTAGCACACTGAAACCCAAACGACAAATTTAGGCAACATTTGGACCCATTTAAATCTTTTTTTTGCAGACTTAAAGATTGCAACTGGTAGCTTCAAAGTGTGTCTTCCATTTGGCCCTTTAAAATCACACTATACCTGCTACCCAAATGCAAACCATATCCTCATCTTTTGGCTTTACAAACTCTGAGCAAATTCTATGGACTTGAAAACAGGTGATAGTGGATTTCATGTGTTTCTAAATTCACAACAGAACATACTTAGTGCAAATTCCAAATACTTCAGCTTGGATTTTATCTAAAGAATAAAGAACCTCGATAGGTTCTTTATTCTCTATTCTCCAGGCATTTTCTTAGAAATACATTGTTTGAGGCACTTCAACTTATTTCTAGTAGCTACATCTGGCATTTACCATATCTGTGCTACTTACTTCCCTGAATTTTTTTTCCCTTCAGTTCAGCTTCACATTTTTATTTTTTCCTTTTTCCTTCTCAAAGTTATATAATTAACTGGTACTTGTAGTGCAGAGCCACATTATTTTGAGTTGGTGGCCTTACAAATCTTACAAATAAATAAGTAAATAAATGAATGTTATTAAAAAGTTACATTGTAAGCATTTCATCGCAAGATTTTATAGTGGTAAGTATCACTATAAGAGTCAGTTTTGGGTAGTAGCCAAGACATCAGACTAGAAAATGAGAGTCCATGAGTTCTAGACCTACCTTACACACAAAGTGCACACAACTGGATGCCCCTGAGCCAGTCACATTCTCTCTCTCTCTCTCCCTCTCAGTTCTAGAAAGAAGGCACTGGCAAATCATTTATGAAATTGTGCCCAAAAATCTACAGAGACTTAACCAGGAATTTGCCAGGAAGTAACGCTAACTATCGTCTATCTCAACAGCCTCTATCCTTTTCCATACCAGGGACCCAAATGTTGGGAAACATTTTTCCATGGATCAGGGATTGTGGTTTCATGCATTAGATCCTGCACATGTGGAGACGAAGCTTCACTTACAAGTTTCTAATGAGCCATGGGCCAATAGCAGTCTGTGGCCCCGGATTGGGAACAGGAGTGGGCTTCAAAAATTTTAGTAACAGGTCCAGTTGTCCAGTTGCTGGGTGGGTGTGGCCATGGTGGGTGTGGCCTAGTCAGCCTCTGAACCATGGGGGGGGGGGGCGTTTTTGCCCTTTCCAGGCACCAGAGGGTTTTTTCAAGCCCCCAGAAGAGCAAAAACGGCCTCCTTGGGTTCTGGAGGCTCTCCCAAACTTCCAGGAGACCCGTTTTTTGCCCTCCCTGAACCTCCGCATGCACCCTGCACTTACCTGCATCCAAAATGAAATACATGGAGACTCCTGGGAGGGGAGGGGCAGGGTCAACCAGGAGTGGGGTTTGGGGGTTCTCTGAATTGTACAGAATCTTAGCTAGGGGCTCTCCTGAACCCCCAGCAGCCCTCCCCTGGAACTTGGGGACCCGTGCACTATCGATTTACCATCTCTCCCTTCTTCCCTCTCTCTCTTTCTCCTATCTTCATACCATCATAATTTTAACTGTTTCCTCAAATCAGCAATGCAATAATAAGATTATCTTTTGGCAGTGGGAAACTTTTTTCCCTTGAAACCAAGGACTTCCCTCGTACAATGAAAAATTAATTTACTATTAATGAGATACAATGTTAATTTATCAAAGCAAAGCAAAAGTTTCACCAGGATATCATTATTAGTGCCAGTTGATTTTTTTAAAAAAGTTAAAATTTTTGAGACTCTCTACTATTCTAAATTAGTATTGATGATAAATTATTTCTCTGAGGTTATTAATCATATTCACTTGGAAATTAAAACGTCAGAAAATGATGAAGTGTTAAAGAAACAGCACTTCTTATCCTCACCTGCACATGTTGCACTGAATTACAGGATAATACATTTTTAAAATATTCTGGCGATAATGGGAGACAAAAGCGTTACTTTATATTTTACTGTCAAATATAGAAATCTTACAGATTTTTTCCCACCATGAACATCATGCTATAAATACTGCATAATGTTTTATTAATTTTAAGCCTTCCTGGAATCCTTAAGAATGTATGGCACAGACTGAGTGCATTTAGCTATTGAAAATAACAAAGTTGTAGCATTTGTATATATGCCAGTTGGAGAACAATATTATATAACTGATCAGGCTAAATTTATTTTGCCTATGGCCAAAAGCAATAATTTCAACAAAGAATTATTTTTACACATGTGGGTGGTTTTTGTTTCAATATACTGAAAGCCTAGATATTATTCAATTTCATAGATCAAGTTTGAAATCAAAGCCACATTCAAGCAGAGAAGAAAAGGAAAGAAAGGAGTAGGGCTTTAAGAGAGAAATAGTGAATACTGTATAACCAGATTAGATTTTTTTTCCCATTTTTCAACAACTCTTCTCATCTATAAATGGTGACAGAATACAATTACAACTATCTTCAGTACATATGGAAATTGATGACCAGATAGCAAATTCACATATTCTGTCATTGACCTATCTAGGTTTGACTCATTGAGCAGTTACACTATATCATTGTGAAGTACCATATAGAATGAATAATAGTATCTGGCTTACTGGTTTCTCTTCTGTTTAATTTACATAAGCATATTCACTCTGCTCTTGGGAGGTTATATTTTCCTTCAGACAACATGATTTTTAGACTGTCTACAGATAAGACATTCCTACATCTATCAGATGATATTTTTCGGATAGTTTGTAGAAGAGTTTCTTATCCACATCCCATCTCTACAGGAGGCAAAAAAAACCAAAAACACCCAACTCCTTTCTAATGGTCAATATCCAACATGTGTCCTCAGCCTTTGCTCATTCTATTGAAATTAAATTAATTAGATTGACTGAAATTAAAATCCCAAATGCCCCAGAGGATATTAAATTATCTTGGAGAATCTGAATGACACAGAATTGAACAATGATTGGAAGAAAAATTCATATTACAAATCCTAACCTTTTCCTCGGCTGAAGATACTCCATATTCCAGCTGTAGCAATACATTTGCAATACAGTTAAGGAAAGCAACCTCTGTTTCAAGGGATTTTAAATAGAAATTCATCTTCAGATGCTGGGGATATTAAGCACAGGATGGAACAACATCTTATAAATTTGTCCCAAATAAAACTAAAAGATGTTACCTGGAAATTTATTTATATTAGCTGAAAATGTAATAATGAGATTCTTCTCATTTTCATGTGGAGAACGTGTTTTTTTTTTTAATTCACAGAACCAGAGTTCTTAAGGTACAAATGGCCAGACTCAATCATCATGCTTTGAAGACATTATGCAAAGACCTTTCTTTGGAGAAAGCTCTAATCCTGGAGATGGTGGAAAGAAAGAGAAGAGGATAACCAGTTGCTAATGTGAATGGATTTAAGGGGTTGGATTTAATTATAGTATCAATAGGTATATTCTTGGAAGATTTAAAGGACCAGATTGGCAACATGCTCTCCTGTAGAAAAGAGGTCACCCAAAGTCAACACCAAGATTTGATATATAATCAATCATCCTTTGAAATTCATAATTTCATAATATTCATTTATATTCATAATAAAATTGGTAGCTGTGAAAATTTTACATATCAGGCCAAAGATGCAGCAACCCTAAACAGTATTTGAGGACAAACATGTAATACTATTCATTGTTTCATGGCCTTAATTTGTCAGAAATGGTGTAGGGTCTCCTGCTTGGGCAAGGGGTTGGACTAGATGACCTACAAGGTCTCTTCCAACTCTGTTAATCTGTATCTGTGTGAAATATTTAGATGGCAAATGATTACTCTAGGACAGGCCGGATGGTAGTTTATTCTACAATTTAGAAGTTCATATCGCTTTCATTTAATTATCCAAACTTTAGTGTCAAATTTAACACGAACATTTATGTCAAATATGAAGATAAAATTTCAGAGTAAAATTGCAATGTTAAAATAGTCAGACCAAGCACTTTGTTAAGTGGAATTATTTTGCTTTACATTGGACTATGTATTTGAATTTGCTTATTTGAAGAACAAGCAAGTTTTAGGGTGGAGCAGGTGACCTTGAATTATGGAATACTTTTACAACATGCTGCTCAAAAATATTCTCCTTCCTATGGGATCTCTTTTTTCCCAATATATGTAGATTTTAAATCAGCTTTCAATACGATTTGCAAAGATGGACTCTGGAAGAAATTTATATTATTTACTATTGACATGCAGTAAATAATTGATGAAAACTTATTTGACAACTATATGAAATCTCTTTTGGCTCACATAGAAGGGGAGTCAGAGGCATTTCCCATGCAGAAATTGGTGAAAAAGCATCTTTTTCATTTTTATATTAATTCATTATATAACACTTGATTAAAACTTTATGGTTTAACAATTCAAACCCACCTTTCTTCCATAAAATCAATCATACTTAATCTTGTACTATTGTATCCAATAATGCAAAAATAGTTTATTTCAATATCACCCATCCTTTAACAGAAAGTTTACACAGAATCAACACACTCTCCCAACAACTTTATTGCCACAATTGTCAATTTTTCAATGCTTGGCTTTCTTGTTTTTACTGCTCCTGCGTATCACACAAATTCCTGTTTTATAAAAGTTGTTAGAATCTGCTAGCAACAAAACAATAATTTCAGCCCCAGTGATACAACACATGGACATATGCATCTGATTCTAAGTGCCAGGTATAATTTTTCATACATTAAAAAAATTTCAACATTAAAAAATTAGATAAAATAACTATAATATACTGGGAGCCGTGGTTGCACAGTGGTTAGAATGCAGTATTGCAGGCTAATTCTGCCCAGAGCCTAGAGTTTGATCCTGATGGGCTCAAGCCTTCCATCCTTCTGAGGTTGGTAAAATGAGGAGACAAATGGTTGGGGGCAAGAGGCTGACTCTCAAAACCTCTAAGAGATGCTGTGAAGCACTATGGAGTGGTATAGAATATCAAAGTTGGAAGGAACCTTGGAGGTCTTCTAGTCTAATTCCTTGCTCAAATTAAGAGATCCTACCCCATTCCAGACAAATGGCTTTCCAATCTCTTCTTTGAAGCCTCCAGTGATGGAGCAACCACAACTTCTGAAGGCAAGCCATTGCACTGATTAATTGTTTTAACTATAAGGAAATTTCTCCTTAGTTCTAGGTTGCTTCTCTCCTTGATTAGTTTCCATGAATTGTTTCTTGTCTTTCCTTCTGGTGCTTTGGAAAATAGGTTGACCTCCTCTTATTTGGGGCAGCCTGTCAAATATTGGAAGATGGCTACCATGGCCCTTGCTCTGAAAGCCCATTTTACAATGCCCAGATCTCTTAAGGTCCACCATGATCCAGGTGGCTTCCCATACAAAATAGGAATGCAAAAACAGTTGCTACATTATACAAGTCTAAATGCTAGTGGTATTGCTATAATTAGTATTTCTGAATATCAGTTCACCACCTTTACCAGATTTCCACCATCTCATGCTGCCCAAGTGTTCCTTTCAATCCAGATAGAAAATGCAGCTACCTCTTCATAACATTCCTGACTATGAGAATAGTGCTAAGTGCATTTATAATCTAGTACAAGGCTAAATAGTGAAGTATAAACTATCCAGAAACAAAGTAGTCCCTATTGCAATAATATGAAGGAAACCTTAAAAGCTGGCAATTAGATGAGAACCCAATATTTTTATAACTGAATAAATATACAGCTTTATATATTCAGGAGTAGCAATCAAAGAACACACTCAAAATAGTTCCATCCAGCTATGCCTACAGAAGTGTGTGGCCTTCACAATTTTTTCCTGCAATGAAGGGGTATAAAGGTAATAAAACCGGTCAGGCAGAAAACAGCAGTTCCCAGGCCAAAGAGCACCATGAAGTCAATTCTGAAGCCTCCCAAGGCCTATAGAAGGACAAGCAAGTATCCATTCACTCACATGGGAGGAAAAAGCCTGAAGTTACAGACACATATTCCATGCGTCTGTCACTTTCATTCTAGTTAGAAATAATGCAGGTCATCTAGCTGACTTATACCTGAGAGTCTTCTGCCAAGTAAACCAATTTTTAAAGAAGAGATTAAGCGTAGAGCAGAGTAAATGTTTACAGCCAAGCCTAGTTTGAAGTCTGACAAGGGATTATTATGTCCTCGTAGTCTTAAAGGTCTGTGAAGCAAACATGCTTCCCAGTTTCTGTACAATGTTCAAATATGCTCCTATGGAGAGTTTGGGCAACTGAAGGCAGTTGAGTCTCAATTCTTACCTTCTCTTCTTTCAGTATATTCTGATATTCTGCTTGAAAATAAGTGCAATTTTAGTGGAAGCCCGAGGTTTGGGCTTCTGCATTTCCTTCCACCTTAAATTTGTTTTCTTATAGTGTAGCATGCCCCTTTTTGATCCAAAAGACCAAACTGACATGAGAAAGTCTCCATTATCTATCATACTAAAACATCTTTGGAAGTGAGATTTTTCTAATAGACAGGAGTTCAATTTATAGTCATTTGTACTCAAGGCTTGTTAAAAAAATAACTTTGAGTACTATTTTGTCTACATCTCTTTTATATGATATCATATTACAGCATCATTAATATATGCTATTTATATCATGTTGACTTTATAACATCATTAATGATGAACAGATATCAGAATGCTCTATTGCAGCAACACCTCTACCACTGTGGAACTGGCAAAGTGAAGGTGGTAAACCTTGTTCTGTTTTATAACTAAGTCAGGAAGAAGGCACTGAGTTCACAAGTAAGGAAGAAGCAAGCAGCCTGCAAACTCCAAATGTCTGCACTGGCACACCAAACTCTTCCAATTCAGCATTTGTTCCTGACAAACGTCCCATCCCACAGTGTCTCCTTAAATCTCAATCCCCATGTGTGCCTTGTGAAGAGGGATGGTATGCTCTCCTCCCAAATAGTTAGGTCAGCCTGTGCTGTTCCCACCTTCTTTCCACTCTCTGTACTCACGGATCAGGAGGGAGCAGTCCTTGCTCATTGCCTGAACTCTATTGCTCCTCGTGTCCATTGCTTGTCCTCTCTTAGTTACCCTGCCCTTGTTCCTCCCTGCTAACAAGCCATCCCAATCCTCTGAAGCCAATGAAGCCTCCCCCGTGATCTCCATCAGCTCCAGCTTTGGCTCACCTTCCTTGGCAGATTTAGGCTTTGATGGGGCATGACATCACTTTTCAGCCTGTTCTTTATTAAAAATTGTGGTGCAGTCCATACATATAAAGGATGTGAGGGTTGGGAAACCCAGACTCATTGCAAATTCTTGTATTACATCTAATTGGGCTGGGATACCTGTCTATAAAAGTTTAGGATCCTTTGGCTGCTTAAAAAGTTGCATGAACTGCAATAAGTGGATTGCTTAAAACAGCTGCTTCTTTTGTTGTTTTGTTTTGTTTTTGAGGCTCACAAGGAAACCTAAAAAATGGATTAAAGAGAGAGGCTCCACTCCCGTGAGCTCTGAAATGCTTCTTCCAAATCATTTTGAAAGCTTATTTATCAATTCACAGTGAATCACATGGCACAAGCTGCTTTCTGAAGATAGTTCCAAGCAAACGATTTTTTATCTCCTCTGCTTCTTGGTGGACTTGACGAGGTTGATGAGCCCAGCAAAACCCATTAATCACATTTGATCCAGATAATTTTCCCTGTAAACTTTAAATGCTTCCTTGCATATCAGGCCCATTACTACAATAAATAAGCTGTTATTAAGATCCTGCAGGAGAATTGTTCATGCATCTATGTAATCCTTCTGGAGCTATATAATAGATGCTCTTTTGGATAACATTTCAAATCTTGATTTAATCATAAAAGCATACTCACAGCATTTCTTGAATATCCCCAAAGCTGGTAATATTAAAGGTTGGGGGACAGTGGTAGTATATGGTATATTTTAATTTATGATACAACATGATTGTGTGCTATAGTCCTATAATTGGTAAGACATTCATAATTCAATTGCATTTCAAAATTAAAGTCTAAATGTGGCTGAAATGTTCACTGCTTTGATCCTGTGAATAATTCTCTTGCACAGAAATGGGGATGTGGGAATATTGGATGTTGTTGAACTACAACTCACACCATCTTGAACTTTTGCCCATAGAACTGATACAAATAAAAGCTCAACAACACATGACAAGCCATAAGTCAGCTTATCCTTCTCTAACACAATTTTCATCTTATACAGTTTCATCTCTATTAAGTTCTTTCTTTCTCCTGAAATATTATTATGAGACACTTTGCTAGTATTCATTGCTTCAGAACCATTTAGGAAGGTAGAAAAAAATATTCTAGGTACTATAAAATTGCTAATGTTAATTAGATATTTATTGGGATCATATCTGCAAGCTATTATCATAGCATATTCCTAAATATTATTACTGTTTTTAAAAGGAAGTTTGAAAGAAAATATCTTTGTATACAGTAAATAATAAGGTACAATAAGAAGAACCAAAGAACTAATGTATAAATTAATTTGGCCATCATTTACAATCTCTCTCTAGATACGCTGTAACAAGAAAGAAAGAAAGAAAGAAAGAAAGAAAGAAAGAAAGAAAGAAAGAAAGAAAGAAAGAAAGAAAGAAAGAAAGAAAGAAAGAAAGAAAGAAAGGAGAAAAGCACAACAAAGAAAAAAACGAGCTGTCAGAGAAACTAAAAAATCTGGATGTAGCTTTATCAAAAGTTAAAGAGATTTTATTGAATGAAGCCTAGAGTCTATTATTCCATCAATCTTTCAAAAAGTTACAGAGGTGATGACCATTAGTGCTAATGGAAATGACTCATATTGGCTGCACTTTCCAACATATTGATAGTGATCAGTGGTGGAATTCAATTTTTCTTACTACCGGTTCTGTGAGCATGGCTTGGTAGGCGTGGCAGGGAAAAGATACTGTAAGGTCTCCAGTCAGAGGTGGCATTTGCCAGTTCCCCAAACTACTCAAAATTTCCACTACTAGTTCTCCAGAACTGGTCAGAACCTATTGAATACTACCTCTGATGGTGATCATTCTTAGTCTCTCCTTTTCACAGTCTGAAGTTAGATCTGAATGAAAATGAAACATTTGGGAATCCTTTCTTCTCACTTTGATCCCCACAGAGTCGTCCTCTTTTAGCAATCTGTGGGGCATCATCAAAGCAAAAAGGTCCTTCCTTGAATCTGCAGAGGGGTGAAATTCTAAAACTTCTCAAGTGTCCCTACATGCAATTATTTCTTAAAATCCTTTCACTTCTACATTTCTGTATAAACTTAAGGTAGGTAGCACAACTCAAAAGCCCATTGTTTCCTTAATGTCAATACAATTTCCTTGACAGTTATGAGCAAAAGTAGTTTGATTTCCAACCTAAACTACAGCCTTAAACCAAGATAAACCAGCTGTTCCATTACTTGAATACAGAAAGAAAAAGTCCAAATAATAATAATTTATTAAAGCCCATAACTCCTTTTAAACCAGAGCACAGCTATATCTTAGAGACAAAGTTCATTTACCACTGAAAAACTGCTTGTGGTCATACACCCACTTGAGGCAAAATGTAGTGTGACTAGTTTTGATTTTACAAGATGAGTTGAATCCAGCCACATAAACCCACTCAAGAAATCACATTGATCCCAGTTCCATAATTGGACCTTGCCCAATTATGAGAAAAATATGCTGAGAATTTTGCTGGCTTCAAAGAGAGACCTGATGTGAAGAAACAGTGGGCATTCCACCTTCGGAAAAGGAATGGATGAGAAAGAGATGAGAGGGAAGTGAACCAATTGATAAGATGATTGAGAAAGATCAGAGTCAAGTAGTCTTAGAGACATTTCTGTAATATGTGGGAAAGATCTTCAAAGATTGAGTAAAATGGTGCTGCCAAGGGAATGGTTGGATTAGCCTCAGCAGGATAGTAGCTGAGATAGGAGGCTCAGAAAAATCTTCCATAGTTCTTGGGCTGTAAAGGAGATAAAGGAAAATTGTACTTTTATAATTTCATATTTGCAGGTTGTAAGGACCAGACTCTCCCCCCTTCAGAATTAAGTATGAACTCTTGAAAAACTTGTATTTCAAAAGAAATCTTTTAATGAAGAGGGAAAAAGAAAGTCAACATTCAAAGCAGGGTCTGATATCCCTCAGGGCATGCAACTCAGATAAAGAGAATTGGAACCCCTCCACGTAGTCCGATGTGGATTTTTACCAATCCGCAGGTGCAAACATGTTATTTTCCCCTCGTCTCTGAGAAAGCAGCTAAGGAGAGGTTCCCAGGAGTTTTCTTCCAGTGTTGGAATCTATATGGTCCCTTCTCATCTCTCCAAGAGGTGAGAATTTTCCAGGCAGTTGGGGCGCCAGGCAATAGTTATAAATTGTGTAAAATGTTATACAGATTCAATGCAAGAATTAGGATATTGAGGTTACATCAAGCAGAAAAGAATTAACTGTATCCCAACCACCACCACACCCCCTTTTTTTCCATCAAAGGATGCCAGATACATGGATCTGACACAGGTTTCTGTCAATGTAGCTTCACAATAAATTGAATTAGTTCAGCAATAGCAGCACTTGGGCTTAAACGCCACTTCATAGTGTTTTACAGCCTGCTCTAAGCAGTTTACAGAGTCAGCCTATTGCCCCCAACAATCGGGGTCCTCATTTTATTGACCTCAGAAGGATGGAAGGTTTGAGCCAATCAGAATCAAACTGTGGCAGTAAGCAGTGAGTTAGCCTGCAATACTGCATTCTAACCATTGCACCATCATGGCTCCTATAACCAGCTTGGTTTATCCTGGTTTATCCTGCAAGGTCAATTGTCAACTGTCAATCAGACAGTTAAGTCTGAAATAAAATTCACCCCATCTCTTTTATAGCCCTGAGAAATTAGAAAAAGTCTTCTTTGAATCTCTTGCCCCAGCCATTGTCCATCTGTGCACTAGGCTGTTTCTTATCTGAACATTTCCTTGGTAACATTTCTTCACTCAAAGTTTTTTCCCAAGTCTATTGGAAAATGCTATTACACACTATTACAATTTCTTATCACTTGCTTTTTATTCATGGGCTATACCAATGTTAGTTTTCTGTTAAATACTTGGTGTGAAAATGTGGGGATACTTTTTAAAAAGGACATTAATGGTGTAAATATCCATCTTTATTAGCCACATGCATAGGTATATGGAGGGGAAAGGATGTTGTAATCTTGTTTTTGTAGCATGCCTCCTTTTAAGTTAATAAATAATAATGTAATTTCTAGTTTAATAACTATGACAAATTTAAAAGGCCTAGAAAACTATGCTATTACAAAAAATTTCCATGCAAATTGACCATGTTTCTTGAAAGTTTCCTTGCCCCTCTGTTTAAAAAAGATATCTAATTCAGATGTTGATAGGCACCATGTATCAATTAATAACTTCTCCTTTCAGTGTTGTTCTATTCAGAAACAATTCCCCCCCCCAAAAAAATCCACAGTTCTTAACATCTGGAAAGAACAGCCAGTTTGGTCTGGTGGTTAAGACTAGAAACCAAGAGACTGTAAATTCTAGTTTTACTTTAGACATGAAAGTAGTGACCTTTGGGTGACCTTTGACTAGTCCTTATCTCTCAGCCCAACACACCTCACAGGGTTGTTGTTGTTGTGGGGAAAATAGGAGGACATGTTTGCTGTCTTGAGTTATTTCTAATAATAATAAAGGTGGGATATAATGAACAAGGAGACCTGGTTGCACAGTGATTAGAATGTCATATTGCATGCTAATTCTGCTCACTGCCAAGAGTTTGATTCTGATCAGCTCAAGATTGACTCAGCCTTCTATTTACAGAATAACAGAGTTGGAGGAAGAAGTCTTCTAGTCCAACCCCCTACTCAGACAAATGGTTGTCCAGTCTCTTCTTCTTCTCTCCAGTATTGGAGCACCCACAACTTGGGGATAAGAAGGACCCCTGTTGAAACTTCATTTCTGTAGAACAGGGGTCCCCAAACTTGGCAACTTTAAGACTTGTAGACTTCAATTCTGGGAGTTGAAGTCCAGAGGTCTTAAAAGTTGCCAATTTTGGAGACCTCGGCGGCAGAAGTTCATTCTCCTCTCCCAAAAATATCAGTGGAAACTTTTTTACCACAAAGATTACACTAGACCCATCAATGTTTTATTCCTGATTGGAGCACTTTTGCACCTGTTTTTTAATGTTTAAAAATGAGTACATAACGCCAAAGATAATGTGCAGCTTGACCCTGAGAGGGTGAAAGAAAACATTCCCTAACCAATATAATTGTATTGTCCTTTTTTGACATATGGAAGGCAATTCCTTTTTATGTTCTTGCACATTTGCTTCCAACATTTTCATGGCTCTGTTATTTGATTTCAATCCAGCTAGATATTAGAGCTGTCAATGGCCTAAAGGAACTTTTTCAGCACATTTGAAGAGGTTGAATCAGGTGAAAGGAAGGATGAAGAGAATTATAGGCGGTCAATGGTTTTAATGCAGTCTGAGGAAGTAAGATATACAACTGTATTTTGGAATAGAACAGAAACCCATCATGGATTATGTTGGGATCAAAGGAAGACTTCTCTAAGGAACAGAAATCTGCCAACCTTCAGATTTTCCTAATTTGGATTTTCAAACAATCCATAGAAAGTGCATCTGAAAAGGAGCGAAGACCATCTGCATGAAAAGCATTTGTTGTACCACTGAGCAACAAACCTAATTTCAGATAATTGCGGGTTCTAATTTTCATGCCCATCCCTGGATAGTCCCTCATTCTGTGGGCTCAGTTTCTTAAATTCTATATATTGCTACACTGCTGGAGATTGAACTTTTAGCCTGATAATTTTCCTACACATTCCACATTTAAATACAATAGATCCTGTTTGGAATTATAATATAGTGCAGCATTTCTCAGCCTTGGCTGGACTTTCATTCACAGAATTCCCCAGCCATACTAGTCCAGATACTTTAAACTTGCCAAGATTGCAAAACACTGAGCTAGTGGTGGAAAGGATGACTATTAGTTGCCCAATAAATTAATGCATCCTTTTGCCTTTTGTTGCAAAGGACCCTCCCTCCTCCTCCTCCTCCTCCTCCTCCTC
>BHFT01064749.1:0-61329 GCA_004320025.1 Laticauda laticaudata | reverse complement strand
TCTAGCGAATAGTTGCGAACTGGTAGAATCCTACACCTGCTATAATGGGTAGGAAAGCTAGTTATTATTTTTCATTTCAAAATCTTTATCAAGAGCAAGAATGTCTCAAAATCATTCTCATCACAAAATGGCAATTTAAACCATCTGGTTCAATCCAATCTGAGGGAAAAGGATAAAGGGGTTTTATTAATCTAGAGGCAATTCTTCATTTCTGAAAAAAAATTACAAATGCAGATACAAAACACAAAGTGTATATTGCATATTTTGCTTTAAAATATGATTAATTTTACCACCAATTGGAAGGAAGGGAGGGAGGGGGGAAAGAAGGAAGGAAGGAAGGAAGGAAGGAAGGAAGGAAGGAAGGAAGGAAGGAAGGAAGATTTTTAAATAGAAGCACCCTTATTCATTTTTAATAATTCACTGTTGGCAGAAAATCCTTCTGTTATAACTGATTTATACAGAACAAATGAGGCATGTTATGCTACACAGGGCTGTGAGGTCACACAGAACTACTTTATAGTTTCCACAAAAGTACAGAGTCAAAAAGGTCAGCAGTGGTAAATAATCTTTTGGATTAGTCTGTTAAATCAATGAATGAATTAAAGGCTATTTACATATAAATGGCTTAATACGCCAGCTTTTAAATTAAATGATTAAAAAAAAGATTAAAGTAACAGGAGAAAAGGTCAGGTGGGCATTAAGTATACATAATATAATTTTAAAGAATTGCTTCCTTCCTCTTTTGAAAGCTGCAGTCATAATATTGGTGGGCTAACACTTTTTTTAACTTTTAATCAGGGGTCTCCAAAAAGAAAAGATGTTCACATGTAATAAGAGACCAGAGAATAACATCATGTGATAAGAAAAGTGTAAGCAAATAACACAACAGATTAATAATCTGTTTATAGTAGTAGTTTCTTCTATGAATGATTGTCTTCCAACATTTCACAGTAATCAATACAGCATCTTGAATTACAGAAAAGTAATTCCCTTTGTATTCTAAAATCTTGATTGCAAATCCAATTCAACAATTTAGAATGTGTGTGTGTGTGTGTGTGTGTGTGTGTGTGTGTGTGTGAGAGAGAGAGAAAGAGAGAGAGAGATGTTTCCTAAACCCAACTGGAATTTGGAATATTCTATGCTTTTGCCACTGTTTTTTATTTCCCTTATCAGAGTCCTGTTTAAATACTTTCTCAATTAATCATACCTTCCAATTACTTCTAAATTATGAAACCATAGTTATGGCAATCCTGTCAAAAACCTTTAGGTAGCTTTATTTAAAATTTATTTTAAACCTTCCAATACCAATCCAAGTTTGATCTTTTTATCTTTTAAGTAAAAGTTTTCCTGATGCTGCCTTTCTTTCCAAATGCTACTGTAGAATTGTAAGAATCATTTTTAACAGAATGATAGAGTTGGAAGGGATCTTGGAGGTCTTCTAGTCCATTCTCCTGCTCAAGCAGGAGACCCCATATCATTTCAGACAAATGGCTATCCAATCTCTTCTTCAAAGTCTTCAGTGTTGGAGCATTTACAATTTCTGGAGGCAAGTTGTTTCACTGATTAATTGTTCTGTCAGTAAATTTCTCCTTAGTTCTAGGTTGTTTCTCTCCTTGGTTAAGTTTCCATCCATTGCTTCTTGTCCTGCCCTCAGGTGCTTTGGAAAATAGGTTGACCCTCTATTATAAAGTGATATTAACACTTCATGTGATCTTCATTCTATGCCTCTATTAAGCCTAGGACTGTGTTAGCCTTTTTGGCAGCTGTGGTACACTGCTGGCTCACATTTAAGTGATTGTCCACCAGGACTCCAAGATCCCTCTCACAGTTACTACTGTTGAGCCAGGGATTGGCTATTCTGTACAACTGTGTTTAGTTTTTCTTGCTAAATGTAGAATCTTACTTTTCTTTACCTTGAATTTCATTTTGTTAAATCCTTCTGTAAGTTGAGCCTATCTTCTGGAATATTTGGACTGTCAAGTTTCCTACTCAACTTTTCTGCCTAGGAATCTAAGTTAAAACATCTTCCACAGATGGCTGTTCATAATTTCTGCTTTAATACAGCAGCACAGGAGGACTCAGCTATTTTCTTAGCAATAAACTCCACTGCTCTTTTTTCAATGATGGGTCACTCTTGGCTAGGAGCTACATTCCCAAAAACTTGAACAAACAAATTCTGATTTAATTTTATTAAAATGTAAATGTGATGAAGTTCAAATAAGCATAGAAGAATTGACATGACTATTCTTCCTTTTTTTGTCACATTAAAAATTAGAGATGGACTGTTTTCATCCCTGGGTCTATTTCTATAATCTCAGATTCCAAACTGAATACTGGCAGCAGATTCTCCAGGTCATCTAGGACCAATGAATGCGTCTACAAGTAACCCAGGTACAATATCAGATTAGTAATTTGTCTAGTGAATAGCAACTCCATTGTTTTGGATCTTGTGTATAACCTGGGCTTGGTTTCATCACAAAAAAACCTACAGTTCATTATATCTGAATGTAGCCAGTGATTCATTCCCTTATAACTGATGTCAAAACTCCCACAAGCTTTCAATGTCCATCTAGTTGCAATGAATCTTCTTTTCCAGGGATGCTCATACAAACCATTCATTAACATTTGAACCCTAGTCATTCAAAAGCACCTGAAGCCCACTGATGCTAAGGCAGCAATTAGTATGTTGGTAATAATATAAAGGGCTGCGGTCAGGCATGAAAAGGAGTCACTTGAAACTTTAACATGAAATATCAGGAAAGGGGAGAAAAGGTTAAAATAAGAAATAATACCATGGTACAGAAGAGATGGAGAAGATAATGTTTGGAGCTTCAAAATTAATTTAAAGTTGTTGGTCACTCTCACGGCCAAAACCCAAGTCCAATCCCACTCTAGAAAGGAACATACAATAACTGGTGTTCCAGCAAAACTCAATAATTCCTTCCCTGGTTGAGGGACAATTAGCATGGAAGAAATCTATCTATGTGACTGCTAAGAGCTGACACCAACTTGATGGTATATAATAATTTTTAAAAAACCAATCAATTCCAAAGCATGGGAAGCTTCCAAACAGCATCCCTTACAAAGCTATAAACAATTCTGACAAAGGAAAGGAAAAAAAAGAGGGCATGAGCTTAAACTAAGAGAAGGTCACCTATTAAAAGTATTTAGGAGGAAATGCTTTACACAAGGAAGAGTAGTAACAGGAAATAAAGTGCCTCCAGCAGTCTTTTCAACCACTGATATAAACTTTAAAAAGGAAGCAAGTGCTTGAAGGACAAAATTATTGTGCAGAGAAAGGTGCTTGGCCTTTTGAAAATAGGATTTCTAGCCTCTCTCTGTTTTGAAGAAAAAGGGGCAAAAAATTGCACATTTTATTCTAATGTACTGCCTAGAGCACCAGACAATATGGGTCTAATATAATGCCTATAAAAAAGGACCTCTGACACAAAACTGAAAGAAGTAACGGAGGTTATCCTGGCACCAAGCTTACTATGGCTGTCAATTTTCAGATTTTGACACTTTCCAAGGAACTAGCAGAGTTGGGTAGTAGAAGTGGGACCACCAACACCTCCTCCTCCTTCTCTTCCTCCTTTTTTCCTCTTTCTCCTCCTCCCCCTCTTCCTTTTCTTTTCCTCTATATAGGGGTGTCAAACTCGATTTCTTTCAGGTCTGCATCAGGGTTGTGGTTGATCTGGGGGGTGCTGGGGGGCATGGCCAGCTAGTCACAGCTGACTGGGAGAGTGGGGTCAGGATGGGCATGGCCTGCTTGATGTTGCTCACATCGAGGGGCATCTGTGGTGGCCTGTGGGGGGATCCACTGTCTCCAGCGCACGCCCAGGGGGCAGTGTCATGGTGGCCCCTTGTTGGACCTTTGTCCACAAACTGGACTTCATTTTTTCTTTGAAGACATTTTGCTTCTCATCCAAGAAGCTTCTTCAGCTCTGGATGGTGGAGGATGGAGGGATTTAAATTCCTAGCAGTCATCTGCTTGTTGAAGCTAGAGAACTACTAAGATAGTTCCATGGTTGCCATAACAACCTGTTTAGTCCTGATCTATTTCCAGGTCAGATTTCAGAGTCACTAGCCTCTTAGTAATAGAAATGGAATCTCTATGGAGAACAGGAACTTTTATCCTCAGTGCTCCTGTCCTAGTGTTCTATTTTGATATCTTTTGTTGCCTTGTTTGCTACTTCAAAACTGTAGCTGAAACATTTTCTGTATTTATGATCGTTTAGATCAGGGGTGTCAAACTCACGTCATCATGGTTGGGTCATGTGACATATTTGTGACTTTTTCCCCCTTTGCTAAAGGGCATGGGCATAGCCAGAATGTGATGCATCCAGCCCATGGGCTGCAAGTTTGACAGCCCTGATTTAGATTAATTTTTAAGGAAAGAAGTATTGAAGTTGTTTTAATATCAAAGATGCCAGATTTAATTCTTAATATAGAATAGCTATGGATGACCTGGAAGGATTAGGAAAGGCTGCTGTTTCTGATACTAAACCAATTTAATTATTTGATTTTTCTGTCTTTTTCATTTCTTATTCCAATATTTATACTTCACTATGCCACTTCAAATTGTAGACAACATTAAAATACCTTCTATTAAAGAGAAAGAAATAGAGGGAATTTGATAGATATACTATATCTTGATTTCATCAGAGTGTTTGATAGATTATCCAAGACACTATGATGAGCTAACTAGTGGGCTGGATTGGATAACCCAATAACTAGATCCTCAGCAATCTTAAAAATTATACTGTAAAACACATCATCACTAGATTCTCATAAGATTGTAATGAAATATGTATTTAAGAAGAGTGCCAAGAGATTTTGTCCGGAACTCTGTATTCTTCCATATTTTTATTAAACAATTTAACTCTGAAGTGCTATTTAGTGGTCACCCAGTGTTTTATAGCCAGATCTGGTAGTCCTAACTGAGAGGAGATAGGACAGCACTCTTCAAATAATTGAAAATATATCACACAGAAGAAGGTCAAGATCTGTTCTCTATCACTCCAGAGAGCAGGACATGGAATAATGAGTTTTGCTTACAGGAAATTAGATTCATGCTGAATGTTAAGAAAAAAATGTCTAGCAGTATCAAAGCACTGCAACAGTAGAACTAATTATCCAGAGGTAGAGGGTTTTCTTTCACTATAAGTGTTCAAGCAGAGTCCAAATAGCCATCTTCCATTTGTTTTAGTTTGAATATCTTCCCAGAGCAGTGGGTTGGCCTTTGTAACCAAAATAGCTTTTTCCAACTCTGTGATTCTAAGGTAGAAAGAGGCATTCAGGTTTATAAAGTTCCAAATTAAAGTTCAAACAAAGCATTGTTTGGCTGTTGTAAAGTATTTTCTTAAGAATCTTCTCAAATTGTATTGCTGAGTTGTCCAATATCAGTACGTCCAATAATGTATGTCCAATGCTGGATGTATTGGATGTACATCCAATAATGCAAGATGTCATAATCAGTATAAATGTCAGGATTCCAGCAGTTACTCCAATTAAATCATGAGCCTTGAGCCACACTCCAAAACTTCAAAGGATTTATTAGAAGTTAACATGCCAGCATTAGCCGACTCTGAGATATGTAATTCACTGTCACCCTTGATCCTGCTGCCCACCCCCCACTCCTCTGTGTTATCATCCAACAAAACATGTCCATAACCAAGAGTCATCAATCATGTTCTCCAATTAGATTTTTGTGTGGCAGAAGATTCAGTCATCTAACCAGTCTCTGAAGACAAATTGAATGGAACGTACTTTCGATTCCACACTGCCGCCTGCTCTTTGAAACTCCCTCCTTCCTTCTGTTGACAATTATAAAACATGTATACAAAGTGTTTTATGAGTTGACAGTGAAAACATGTTGCTACATATCAAATGTTCTTTAAAGTCCCATGTATAGGATGGTCTAATAGTTAATTTTTCAAAAGAAATGGTTACCATATTCATTCTCCTTAATGATAAATGTTAGTATTAGTAATGTATTTATTTTTATGTATTTATCAAATTTCTACACTGCTGATCTCACCTATATAATATAAAAACATGACTAGAGCACAGTTTAAAAAAGAGATTAAAAACAGGGTTTAAATTTGCAAAAGTAAAAAAATAATGATCAAAATTAAAAAAAATTAGAAGGGTAAAAAGTTAACAAAATAAAGGGCATGCCCTCAAGCCATCAATGGTTCCATAACTTTCATAGATCCTCATGCTAATCAACAGAGCCAGATCTTAAAAGTCTTCCAGAACACCCCAGAAGAGTGGGGTTTGCCTCACCTCTGGGGATAAGATATCCTAAGGGATGGGGGCAAGAGCAGAGAAGTTCCTCCTCCTAGATCCTGTCAATCAAACTTTTTTAACCTATGGGATTCACAGCACAGTACCTCATAGAATAATAAGGCTGGGATGGACTTTGGAGGTCTTCTAGCCCAATCCCCAGCCCAAGGCAGGAGTTCT
The DNA here is from genome assembly GCA_004320025.1 of Laticauda laticaudata. NCBI lineage: Eukaryota > Metazoa > Chordata > Lepidosauria > Squamata > Elapidae > Laticauda > Laticauda laticaudata. The sequence goes on along the minus strand of BHFT01064749.1, from coordinate 54,861 downwards.
TATACCTTCATGAACAAACAGTTGTTTAATTTGTTCTTGAAAATCTCCAGTGATAGAATGCTGTCCCTGCTTGTTTGGGTAGAATGAGTTGATGTAATTGAGATGAGACTGTCTCATCTCAATTACATCAAGTTAGGTAACCTCCTCAGCTTTACCTCAATTTTGATGATGGATACCGACGATAGATTTCAAAGGGTCAATCCAACTAATCCCCTTATTCCAGGAGTTTCTAAACTTTTTACCATCACACCTCCATTTAGTACCACACACCTTCCCTAAAAATCCAAATACCACAATGTACACAAATGAACCAAGAAAACAATTCAGTGAAACTTTGGGAAAGATGGATTTATTGTAATATAACTGTCAACTCATAATTAGGGCAACTGCCAGAATCCTGACAATAACTAAGAAATTCTTGTCTGAATTCTTTCCAGGAGAGAACCATCTCACCTCTTATGACTCTGCTCTTCAGAGCTTCCAAGATCATAATTGGGATGAAAAATCCAGACTGAACAGGAAAGCAATGACCTCCATAATTGTATGGAACATATACATACAGTTTGGGAAGATGTAAGTATTGCTCCAAGTGTTGGATTGCTAGTTTCTTGTAATTGGCAGAAATTATGCGTGAATGTCATAAGCGAACACATTTAGTAAATGCTTTTCTATTTGCTGCCTTAGGTGCTGATGCAAAATGAAATATAAATAATCCACTCTAACCATCTTTGCTGATTAAAAAGAAAATACCGAGTGCTGGAATGAGCAGTTCATTACTGTCTTTGCAACAGGAGTTTGTGCTAACAAGTTACTCTCTAGTTACTGTCGTTCAATCATGCTGCTTATCGAAGCACTTTTACAGTAATTGGTGTATTTTCCGACAACATCAGAAACGGAATGGTTGTTGGCTTCATTAATGATTTGTGGCAACTTTCACTGTAAAGATGACAATGCATTAGTTTACCAGATGCCAGATCATGCTCTGGGCCATTAGCAAGAGGGTGTTTTCTGAATGCCTACAGAACAAATAGCAGCTGGTTTATTCTTCAGCATGTCGACATAATCACACACATTTCATACCCAATTCTCTACAATGCTGTCAGATCCATCATAAATTAAAGTCTCCAAATGCTCATTAGCATGGCTTCATGATAAAGCCCCTTCTTGGCCTGCAAAGATCAAAAGCACAGCTTCTGCTGGAAAAACCGACTTACACCATTGCTTTTTAATTCTATGGATATTCTCTCTACAGGAAACTTTATTTGTGCCTCTCTTTTTACCAGAATGGAGCACATCCCATCACTCAAAACAGAACTATTCCTATATGGACAGGGGCTACAGGCACTTTTTTGTTCCACACATTTTACTGTAGTAGCAAAATTGTTCTTCTCAATTTCTGATTCTATAATTTCATGTCAGCTTTCTCATAACACACTGCTACGTTTTATATATTTCAAAAGAAACAATATCAATGTCATCATCATTGTCATCATCATCATCATCATCATCATCATCATCATCATCATCATCATCATCATCCTAGCCATTCTGCATGTTTCCAACCAATACAATCCTGAGCTTTCTTTTGTCAATGGGTCCCACAATACTTGCGGATGTCATCGCTGCATCTTATCATTGTTGCCCTTTTGCTGCCATGTACCATCAGCTGTCATTTTTGTAAACCCCATGCAAGCAGCTCTGATAAATGGCCCCAGTATGTAAGCCCAGGTTGTTTGGATAGCTGAGTCCCGTTATAGATTAACAGAGTTGGAAAGGACCTTGTAGGTCATCTAGTCCAAGCCCTTGCCCAAGCAGACCCTACACCATTATTGACAGATGGAAGTCCAGTCTTGTTTTTGGTCTCTTTCATAGATACTTTTTATCAAGTGGGATCCATTCTATGACTGCCTTGGTCCACCTGCCATCAGTTCTTCTTGCTATGGGACCAGCTCATTTCAATGTAACTATATTTCTGATTGCTTATCGCCCTTTCTAATAATTCAGAAAACATGAGACTGAAAAGACACATTCTATTTTTCCCCCATAATTTGGGGGGGGGGGGAAATCTTTCTTAAAATGTCCCAATCTTTCTCTGCAAATGAAATTCTTTGAAGCAGAGATCAAAACTTTATGTCTAATCTACAGATTTTATAAAACCATCTCCTCCAAAGGGGATATATCTTTTTCTTTTACTCCTTCTAATTTCCAAAATGCAGTCTTAGGGTTTTTTATTCAGGACATGCCAGTTCCAAATGGGAACAAGAAAAGAAAGCAGAAGTACAGCAACTCCTATTTCCTAAACAGTGGGAAACTTCCTCATGCATTTTGCAAAGCTCTTTTAATGTCAAATCCACTTAAATAGAATTTGAAAGTCAAAGGCCAAGTATACTTGCAGTTTGATTTTGTCATTAGGTACTTGACAAAGTTACAGTTCCCTTAAATCATGTAATTGCACTTCAGTATATGTATGCAGATATGTTAGTGCATATATATACTTACTAGAAATCACATTTCCAAGAAATAAGTTTACATTTATTGAAATATTAAATGAAAGCATTTGTGCTTATTCTTTACAGAAATGAAGTAACTTGTTGTTCATTCTTTTGCTTTCAGAGAAAGTACACTGCATCTTTAAGGCAACTTAATTTTAGAAGATGCCCTCACTTCTTCAGCATGTTTATTTGTATTTTCTCAAGGGTATAGGCATTTCTGTGGCATTTCAGGATTTTCTTCTTTGCCTTTTCATGTTTTCCAAAATATGACAGAAATTAAGCTGCCAGAAGTTTTGACTTGTTCTGGCACCTCTTTGTAGTCAAGAACCACTAGGCTGGACAGCTGTTTCAGGAGCCATGACTGTTAAATTTCTGTTACACCAAGGCTTAGGTTGGAGGTGCCTAAGGATAATCTGACCTGGTCTGTGTATCAAGTTTAGAATCATCCCAATTTTGCATAATTCAGATTGCCAGAGGATAACATTAAGCTGATGGAGGATGAAGCTAAAGAAACAACTCTTTGAGGTTTGAAAGTTATATTCATTAGTGAGAACTTCACTTAGATTAGCGAGAACTTCACTTTTTTAAGGGGTCATTAATCAAGTCCTGGTTTAGTCAGGGGATATTGTTTTCAAGTGTTTCTATGTCATAGGTGTTTGTACTTTGGTTTCTTTTTCCTTTTCACTTTTAAAATAAACTTTAGCTACAGTTTTAAAGCTGTAGCTACGCATTCCTTCTGCTCTCTGAGATGAACATTGCTTCACCCCAAAATCTATCATTTGTGACCTGAACCAAAATGAGTTCAGAAAAACTGAGCTAGAGTGGTATCATGAGGAGAATATCTGGCTTAGGAGGAGAAGACCATTTTATTCCTCACTTTCAGGATCAACACCCATTTGAGGAGGGTTGAGTGGGACAATTCTTCTCTTTCAAGTACACTTGCCTCAAAGTTTATAGTTAAGTTAAAATGGAGAGTGAGGGGGGTGCCTGGCTCAGCAACAGCACAGGAGAAACGATCTTCATTTTTCAAGTCAGAAGAAATAACCTCCACTTTATTCTACACTTTTCAGACTTAATCGAGTACAGATAGTGTTCAGAGTTTTGCAGTGTTAATTCAGTGCCAGAAAAATAAACACAGATGGCTGATGTTTCATTTAACATCTTTATAAACATAATAAGTAGATTTTACAAACCAGTTGTAGATTTCTGCAACATGAAGCAAACTCAGACATAAACATGTCACAAGTAACTTCAGTAGAGCAGACAACAGATATCAGTTTCACTTTAGTTCAGCAGGCAAGCAGAGGAGAGAAGCAATTTCATTTCAATAGACAGATTCAGAGCTCAGCATAGCTTCAGAGTTGCATAGCTTAATATAGAGCTATGCCTAGGCTACTTCTAGTTTCAATTTCCAAACAGTCCTCATTGGTTGACTTAATTGCTAATCCTATTCATTGGCTGATCTTGTTATCATGATCTATTCCATTTCATGCATATACTCTGACAGATAGTCCTTGATTTATGATTTCAATTGAGCCCAAAATTTCAGTTGCTAAGTAAGACCATTGTTAACTGAGTTTTGCCCCATTTTATGACCTTTCTTGTCACAGTTGTTAAGTGAATTGCTGCAGTCATAAAGTAATATGGTTGTTAAGTGAATCTGGCTTCCCCATAGAGTTTGCTCGTCAGAAGGTGATCAAATGACCTTGGGACACTGCAACCATCATGAATATGAGACAGTTGCCAAGCATCCAGATTTTGATCATGTGACCATGGGGTTACTCTGATGGTCATAAGTGTGAAAAACACTTTTTGCAATGCCATGTAACTTCAAACAGTCACTAAACAAACTTGCAAGTTGATAACTATCTGTACTATGTCATGTCCTGGTTGTGAAAGGTATGCATATGGGCAATGAAGATGACTAATGGTATAGAAAAGGCCAAAGGAACTAAATGCATTCATTCTGGAGCAAGGAAGATTAAGAGGGATCACCATAGACCTGTTCAAACACCCAAGTGGCTTTATGTCCTGAATAAAAGTTAGATCTAGTGAGTCACAGATGGATGCGTTTCTGACAAAGATAAATGCTTAAACATTGAATCAATTATTCACGGAAGGAGTGTGGGTGGATTATTTCTTAGAAGTCAGTAGAGTGAATAAACATTTCTTGGCCCTGGATTAGCTCTAAGTGGCTTGCAAGAAGCTGCTTCATTGTGTGATCACAGAAGGCCCAAATAAATGTACTTATTTCTGCTCATTTGTAGCCTGAAATGGCCTTGGATGTTACTTATCTTCTTTGCTTTTTTGTCATCAGATGTAAATACAGGCAACAGCTCATAACTTCTCACGGCTCTTTGAGCAGAATAATTGACAATGTGGACTTTTAGTTTAAATAAAGTGACAAAATGCTTCCTGTAAAAGTATAAATAAGGAAATATACATATGCTCTCTCACAGAATAGATGCCTATGGCCCTGATCTGGAAGGACTGATTTATACTAAGCTTTACTGCATCTGATTTAAGAGGTAGATAGCCATTAAGTACAGTAGCCATTTATGTTTTAATCCTCTATGAATCTATCCAGTTCTCTTTAGAAAATATCTGATAGAAGTGATTTTGTAGTTTAAGCAGGTTCTCTCTATATCTATCTATCTATCTATCTATCTATCTATCTATCTATCTATCTATCTATCTATCTATTGCAGGTCTGAGCATGCTCGGGTCTTTTCCCATGTAAAGATTGAGAATATCTTGGCAACCCTTGTTTTGGACAAAGGTTCTCCACTCGCCATCTTCAGGCTGTATTTTTGGCTTTGTGCTTGTCGCGAGCAAGCGTGATCAGAGCTGCTCATTTCTCCCTATATATACTGTGTGGGAGGTTGGCTGTGCTCGTTCATTTCTCTGATTTGTTGATGCCTAATAAGGGGTTACTACAGACAAAATAGTTAAGACTACTATACAGGCATCACATAAGACTGCCTCAAAACAGACAGAAAAATTAGCAGCCATCCTAAGGAAACCCCCAAACAAATAACCAACACTCAGATGAAAACCTAGTTTCCTAATAAATGATAGCTGTCTGTTTATTCGGAGCCAAGCTGCACGAATAGGCCTCCAAACAGGAAGACATGTTGCACAGCCAACAAGAAAAAAAAGCCACAAAACAGACAGAAGATATTAGAAACACCAAATCAAACAGAACACAAGCCAAACTTCAGACAATAACAAATATGCACTACTAGACCAAGACCTCCCGAACCAATCAGGATGAGAAAAAAACCATTCTGCACAAGCAGTAGGCTAGCCCCAAATTGTAAAACTGAAACGGCTGGTGAAGTCTGGACTCAACAAGATGAAGCCAATACAGAAGATGGCAGATGAGATTCAACCAAAACGCTGCTACAAATTAAAAAGCACAACTATGATACATGGAGAAATACCCTAACAAAGCTGAATACCATACATATTAAAGTACCCCATGAAAACTTAAGATATGCAATATTCTATATATATCTAATATCTAATATAATTTCAGGCTTGTTTTCTAGGCTCTTGTGCTTCTCAGATGTCACTCTCCTTTTCTTCTGAGAAGCACAGAGCCGAAGAACAAGCCTGAAGATGATGAATGAGACTTCATCAAAACGTCACCTAGATACTCCAATTTTACGTGGGAGGAAAACCTGAAAAACACAAAGATCCACATACAACTACCCACAAAATCCTCCAGAAAACAAATATATATATTAAGTTCTGCTGAAACGTTGCTACAACTTAAATAGCACAACTACTATGAACGTGGATAACACCCGAAGGAAGCTGAACAGCACACATGTAAGTACCCGCGAAAACTTAAAAAAAACAAATATACTAATATATATATATAATATATATTATATATATATATATATATATTATAATATATATGAATATAATATATATATGTTTAGTATATCATGCGAGTATTTATTGGATCTTGGTTATTCGCGTTTTCTCCCGCCGTAGAATTGGAAGTATCTAAGGCAACGTTTCGATGAAGGTCTCATTCATCATCTTCAGGCTTGTTCTTCAGCTCTGTGCTCTCAGAGTAATATGGAGCTGCAGCTTGCTCTCCGTTCCTTTTAACTGCTAGAGGGGGTGTGACCTTGATTTGGGTGGGGGTTGGCTGTGTTTCTGATTGGTAGGGGGTTGGCTGTGTTCTGATTGGCTGGTGTGTGTTCTGCTTAGGTGGGGGCCTGGCTGTGCTCAGGGTTAGTCTTAGTTGCTGGGGGATTTGAGCTGATGAGCTTGATCTTGTTGTTTGGCTTCGTGTTCGTGGTCGTGTCCACATCTTCCATGGTGGCGGTGTCAGTTTGCCTTCTTGTAATGGGTCAGAGGGGTTTTGAAGTGGGTAGTGTGGTCAGCTGCAGTATGGCTTTCTGGTCGTGGTCGGTTCCTCTTCTTGTGTGGTGTGAGTCTTTTTTCTGCATGAAGTGTGGTGGTAGCATCTTGTGTGGCACTTTGGGGTGGGTCTGGTGTCATTCTTCATGTTAGTACTGCGTTTATTAATGAGGGCAGGTTTCCACATGGTTGGTAGGTGGGAGGTATCATCTCGTTTATTCATGCTGTGTGGGCGTTTTTCTATCTCTAATGGCTTCTCTGATTATTCTGTTTGTTTAAGTGTTTAGAGAGCCAAGAGATAGAAAAATGCCAAACCCCCACAATAAGTCACACCCCCACTAGCAGTTAAAAGAAAGAAGCAGCTGCAGCTCACATTACTCCTGAGAAGCAAGAGCCTAAGAAACACACCTGAAGATGATGAATGAGACCTTCATCGAAACGTTGCTAAGATACTTCCAATTCTAACGCGGGAGAAAACCCAAATAACCAAAGATCCAATACAAATACTCGCGAAAACCTCAGAAAACATATATATATATATATATGCTGTTTAGCTTCCTTCGGTATTATCCCACGTCATTGAAGTGCTGTTTAAAGTTGTAGCAACGTTTCAGCAGAATCCATCTGCCATCATCAGGCTTCTGTAAATGGAGTGGGTCCTACAGCTCCCTGGTTCAAATTCGAGGCTGTCCATTCTGATTGCTAGGAGCCTGGTCTGTGTTCATTGGACTTGGAGTTTTGATTGATTGGTGTTTCTGGTTTCTTCTGTCTGTTTGTGCTTTGATTGGCTGCAACACTCTGTTCTTGTGTTGGAGGCTTTCAAGTACAGCTTGGCTTCGTGTGAAAGGATGGCTGCTATTCATTAGCAAGCTAGGTTTCACCTGGGTGCCTGGTGGGGGGGTGTTTCCTGAAGTGCTATGAAGCATATGGAAACAGGACTTAAGCCGCAGGAGCTCCTGGAGAGGAACTCCAGGTCTTTTAAGTGGCATTCAGGCTTTACAAGAACAATATAAGGAAGAATATGGATGCTTTAATAAGAACTTCTAATAAGTCTGTCAAAAAAAATAGGCACCAATACTACAATATGGAGTCCGGGTGGCACAGCGATTAAAGTGTCGTATTGCAGGCAAACTCTGCCCATAGCCTGGAGTCCGATCCTGAAAGGGATCATAAGTTTTCTCAGCCTTCTCTTCTTACGAGGTCAGTAAAATGAGGACCCTGTTGAGGAAAGTACACAAATAATGCTTATATTGTGAATCACCCAGAGTGCTATAAAGCACTGTGGGACAGCATATAAGCCTAAATGTTATTGCTACAAGATTCCAGTTGTGAGAAGGGATTACTAGCTACACAGCTTTCTTTTTTGAAGTAAGGATAAGCCTTTGTTTACCTTGGTATCAAGATAAAGGCTGACATAGACAGAACACAGGAGGTGAAACAGAAAGCCATGAAAAATTTCTGCTGCTCCAACATCCAAAGCCCGTTGCTAAACAACTGAACAATCTAATTGTGAATACAGTCTGGCCCCTTGTTCTCAGTTCTCCAGGTAGTTAAGGGTGACAGGATACATTAATCAATCTATTGTGGCAATTCAGAGAAGTAAAGGGGCACTTGTTTTTAAATAATGTTCTTCTTACTTGCTTAAAGGGAAATGCCAAAACATAGCATTTCCCAGGGCATCAGACCCCACATTTGCTTTAAAATGGGCAAGATTGCCTAGGGCTGTGGTGGCAAACCTATGGCACGCATGCTGGAAGTGGCATGCAGAGCCATTTCTGCCAGCACGTGAGAGGTTACCCGGAAGAGTCCCACTGTGCACGCATATGTGCGTCCTGCCAGCCAGCTGATTGCATCATGGGTGCAGGCATGCGAGGTGGAAAAAGTTAGCCATCACTGGCCTAGGGCAAATGGCACCATTTGGAAACTTTAAATGCATTTGGGGTTGAACCTACTTGGCTGATTATGAATTCAGGTGGACTTAATATGTACCGAAAGATCTTTGCCTTTCTGTTGGCAGAAGCTAATTTTTCAAGCACGCAGGAATAGTCCTTCTCCTGATACTCCTATGCCAAGCAACCCTAACTTTCTCATCAGGAAGAAACGCAAAATGATTTTAAAATACCCTTTCAAATAGCTTGACACTTCAAGTCTTGATTTTTCCTGAAAGGGGCATTATGTTTAAAAGGGCAGAAAAATTAAGAAGTAAAAAAGTACAGTCCCTACAGAAAGAAAGCCAGCTTGGTATAGTGGTTAAGGCACCAAGTTAGAAAGTGGAGGGACCATGAGTTCAAGTCCCACCTTAATCATGAAAGTCAGCTGGATGATTCTGGGCCAGTCACTTTCTCTCTGTCATGCCCCTGTTGGAATCTGATTCTGAGGGAGAGGTTGAGCAGCTGACAGGGAGTGGGAGTGTGGCTCTGGAGGCTGTGGAAGAAGGCTGTGGAAGGGCACAGTCTGGTTGGACCTTCAGAGGAAGACGGAGGGCAATCTCCTCTCCATCCAAGGGCATGCAGGGAGGAACAGAGAAGGAAGCAATGTGAGTTATGGGGGTTACGGGGGAGAAAAGGACCCTGACACCCTTCATTAGCTGCAGCTGGGAAAACAGGATTTAAAAAGGGCTTTGTACACAGCACCTTGCTGGGAGCAATGCATGAATTATTTTTGTTTGTCAAGTCTTATCTGGATTCCGGTATCCTCCCAACTGTGTGTGTTTCATTATCTTTTGAAGTCTGCAATTCCTTATCCTGCCCTGTCTCGTTAATTGCTGCCGCTGTGGTTTTGTGTTGGTTTTTATTTATAATCTGTATGTACTTTGGGTTCAGACTGAATTTCTTCCCTTTAAAAACTGTTTTTGGGAGATTTTTTTTCTCCAGCCAATGATAACTGGACATTGGGGGCCAAGTTGGAAGTATTAAAGGGACTTTTGTGACTTTGATGCTTTTGTGTCATCACACTCTCTCTCAGGCCAACCCACCTCACATGGTAGCTGTTGTGGGGAAAATAGGAGGAAGAAGGTGTATTGGATATGCTTGCATTATTTGTAAGAACAATAAAGGCGGGACACAAATAAATAAATAAAAAGTAAATAATGAGATGGATGAATGGAAAATGAGAGAGAGGGTGAGAGAGAGAAGGAGAAGATAAAAAAGCTTTCCACATCCTCTCAACAGTATAAATAAATATTTCTAATCTATACTTCCTAACATGCTGATTAAGAAAATGGGGGAATAGGCTTGTTTTTAGAGAATAAATCATTGTTAATTGCTATAACTAATAAACTTATTAGTTTAAACTAATAACTAAACATCCCCACAGTCATGTATTTAAATCTGGCTGCTTAGCAATTAGGATATCACAACATCCCATGGTCATGAGGTCATCATCTGTGTTTTTTTTTTTTTAACCACCAAAGTCAATGGGGAACACCATTAGAAATGGTGCGATATCCTCACTTAAAGACTCATAATGATTCACTTTACAACAGCTGGAAATGCTGCATTTGCTAAGAAGGGCAATCACATGATATCTCACTTTATGACCTTGTCACTTAGAGATAAAAATTTTGGTACCAATTATCATTTTTAAGTGAGGACTATCTACTCACATCTGAACATTTTTTTTTCCAAAGCCTTCACTGCTACTTTGCAAAGTCTGAGGTATATTTGTTGACTGCTGATTTCTTTTCTATTCATCGTTGATTCCTAAAAGAGAGAAAATATCCAGCACTTCAGTTTTGGTTGCTGTATCTGTTGTCTCCTTTATATTTAATTAGTCCTATTTCACCCAAGGCTTCCATTATTAGAGGCTGCCATTCTTTCAGTCAGCCACTAATCACATATGTACTTTTATAACGGAGTTCTTCTGCTCCTTGTATCAATAATATAGTCAGTTTCATTTCTCTGTACTCTTTGCTACATCTTTCCTGACTATGAAAGCAATGTAGTTTCTTCTTCAGTTTTTTGATCCTATTCCAGTCTATCTCAATTCATTGATGCCTATCAATGTACAGTCAATTCATTTCATCTTTCTCACTGGGTTGAGGTTTCCCATGTTTATACATCTTACATTCAGTGTTCCCACCGTAATTCTGTCCTTTTTAAGCTTCAGATTTTCTTATCATGGGTAGCAACATCAGCAGCTGGATGTGCAGAAGTCTTTAATCTAACCACATCGTATACACCATCACCACTCCAAAAGATCCTCAGCTTTTCCTAAGTATCATGTCACAATTTGCCACATGGCATTTAATCTGAGGGGATTTTTATCTGGAACTATATCATTAATGACTTTACCTTCTCCATCCATGTAGTTTGCTGAGTAATATTCATAAATGATCTACCATTGCCTTCTTCTTACACAGTATGAAATGACGTCTTTAAGTGATCGTCCACTTCCAGCATCTTTCTTTTTGCTGCTGCTTGATACTGTGGGAAGAAATATCCATCTGATTCAATTTCAAGCTGGGAGAAAGACACTGGAAACACGGAGGCTGATTGGAAAGATAGTTTCATGATGAACAGAACCACCATGCACATGGTTCTGGTGCAGCTCACCACATGGAGTTGAGAATGAGGGAATCTTACCTTCTGTAAGCTTTGCACTTGAACTTCTTGTTCCTGTGCAAAGACATGTGTTCTACTGGCTTTTGCCAGACTCCCATGGAGCCATGTAGGAATTATGTAGGGCTCATAGCAGGCTCTATAGGCAAAGAACAAATCCTAGGTTTTTGTCTGAGCTAAGAAATTTGGACTGCTCTGAGGGAGATAATAATTCCTATTGTGGTTTAATGGCTTTGTCCTGTGTTGGATCTTGGGTGATGGCTACTTCTAATCCTACCATTTTGCCTTTGTTTCAAAATATCCTGTCTTGAATGGATTACCAAATCTGTATTTCTAAATCTCAGTATCTGCTGGGGCTATTAAGAAAGACTTGGAGGCTGCTTTCTGTCTCCAAGAGCATGTTTCTCCATTTCTCCTTTCGGGAAATATAATAATNCAAATCTGTATTTCTAAATCTCAGTATCTGCTGGGGCTATTAAGAAAGACTTGGAAGCTGCTTTCTGTCTCCAAGAGCATGTTTCTCCATTTCTCCTTTCGGGAAATATAATAATTCCCAAAATATTTCATTCTGGGTGCTGACTTTCTACAATACAGGCACCTGCTTGTTTTAGTTGGGAGCTGGAATGTCTTCATACTATCTTTGGTTGCCTTGTTGGTAGCTTATACTCTTGGTCTACAATCCCAGCATTCTTTGCTTTTCCTTCCCAAGAACACCCCAATCATCACCACAATGAAGCAGCCTAGCAGGATTTGTGATGGTGGGGTGAGGTATTTCATTTGATTACATTTTATTTTGGCTGCAGATTATCTTAATTATTCCATGTGTATGAGAGGCAACTTATCTTGCTTCAAATACAGTATGCTTTGTTTCAACTTCAGATTTAAGAGCTTAACATCAGAAATATGTTCATCTGCGTGTTCTTTCTTTTTAATTAATTGACTCACACATTGCCCATTTGTATTGTGAAGTAGCACCTGCAGCTGACAATCATGGAACAGATCCCCAATGTGTTAACAATATGTTCAGTCTCGTAACCCCAAAAACATAGTCTTCATTGGAGCATTTTTAAAAAATTCACACAAAGCCTTGGCTGAATTAAACCAGCAGGATACATTGCCAGATGTTTTATGAGGAAGACTAAGTGGTTGGATGATCATTACTGAAACCACAGCACAACGTAATATGGCTGTGGGTTAATGTTTGCCTTAAATATTAATAAAAATAAAATTGTAAATAATTCTGAAAAAGACAATGGTGATTTTATGTTCCCCCAGATCTTCTTGTGAAAGTTAGTATTTGAATGGTGCATTAATTCTCAGAGGATGACAATATCATTTTTATCAGTTTTGCTATCAGCACTCCAAGTAATGCACCCAAAGAAAGCAGAACGGAGGCAGGAAGATTCCTCAAAGAACCATTTATTGGATACTTCATATTGGCACAACTGGTGAAAACTGACTCTGAAGATTCCTGCACTTTTCACCTAATTAAAAAGTAAAAGTTTCCCCTTCCCCAGACTTATTGGTCACATTGTCCAGTCAAGGTGCTGGCTGGTTGCTTGGTTATTTAACTCCTCCTCTCCCCAGCCACCTGTTGGAATGTCCTTAGTTCCCACAGGAAAACTTTATGTATTGACTACAAACCCCCTGGCTAGCTATTTTCCCCCTCCCTGTTCCTTCTTCTTCCTTGTGGCAACCCTAAAGCCTCCAAGATGGCTTCAGCCAATTTTCCTTCATGGTTGACATTCGCCTAATCAATGAACTAAAAGACTTATTTCCCCAAATCCTGTAAAAATAAGATTTCCATTCTCTCAATGCCCGGTGAAAACTCTTAACAGAAATATGTTGGATTTCAGGAAACTAAGCAGATGATGTACCCATAGAGCAGGGTGTGGTGAAGCTTTGCAGGTGTAATTCAGTTTGAACGATTTGCCTCTTCAAAGTGAATTTTACAATCAGTCCCCAACTCTCTTTGCTTACATTTGAAGGGAATTTGAAGATTTCAGAGGAAGCTTTGGTTTTGGAGAATCTCAAAGGATTTTGAATACTCTCAAATGGTTTTGGAGAGTCTCAAGCCTTTTTTTTTTCATATATGGCCAAAGTTAGATGGGTTTGTTGAATGGCAGGTGAAAGGGTCTTAAAAAGTCAAGATGTAGCCACAATTTTGCAGTTGAATCTCCACTTTCAAATTTACTTGTATATGTCTTTTCTATCCCTGAAAATATCCTGTCAATAAATCCTGCCAACAAGTTATCAACCCAGAAAAGCAAGAAATCAGAGAAAGATGGGAACTGCATTTTTATTCAGTAAATACTTGCAATTTAAACAATTTCTCAATGTGTTATTTTCAAACTTGGAATATGACACTTTTTGCATTCATTCAGTCCAACTTCTCTATAAATTCACTCAGGTAATTCTGAGGCAAAAAATGTTTTCATTTGTTCATCCCTGCTATCCTTGTTTTAACAAGGTACAATGAGCTGGTTGAGCACCACGATAAAGATTAGAAATAAGGTACAAAGAAAATATCTCAGATTGCAGATATATTGCAGTAAAATCTTGAATTCATTTGGTCCAATCATAGCATGATTAATATAAAGGGGTTCATAATGGTTTAAAATTTTCTGTGGCAAAAATAAAGCATCTGGAGGCACTTCAATGTTTTTCTGTTATCTCTTATGATACGATCTTTTATCAAGCCAAATATCAAATTGAAGCAAATTGAATTTGTAGCCTTCCAACCTCAAATTCGAATTGAACCATGCTGCATTTATGTCTCAAATCTGATTCAGATTTTGGCTAAGTGATGCACCCCTACAATAGAGTAAAAAGTAAAAGGAAATCATTGATTGGATGTTTACATCTTTAACACAGTACACAGCTTGAAATATTTTAATGTCACATTCCCTTGATTTACAATGCAATTTAGAACCTTCCTTACATCTGTCTATAATTCTTCCATATAAAATATAAAATGAACTTGAGAATTACATCATTCACATTGACTGTCATTCACGCAAACATAAATAGTTGCATAATCCTGTATCTTCATATACAATCTACTTATCTGAAGCATCTGCTTTCTAGTGGATTCTGATATTCATCATTTCCATTTTTTTCAGAGATTTAAAATGTGTTCAATAAAATATCCCTCTCATGATTGATTTGAGTTTTTCCTGAAAAGTAACTAATGGGAAATATTTAGTAGTTACTCTTTGGATCAGTGGTGGGATTCAAATATTTTTGCCACTGGTTCGGTGGGCGTGGCTTGGTGGGCGTGCTTTGTGTGCAAGCGTGCACCAAATGCACACTTTGCGCAGGTGCAGAGGTGTTTGCACAGGTGTAGAGGCGTTCTAACTTGCCTCCTGCAAGCCTGCATGATTCCAGTCACTTCAGTAGCTGCCGCGCGGCACTCTTCTGTGCCTCACAAAGCAGTTGCACTTCAAATTCAGCAGATGAAAGTGAGTATGGGAGCCCGGGCAATCGGGTGGGCCCAACAGCAGAGCAGCGGAGAGAACTGGTTTGGTCTCTGCTGCTCATCGCTGCTACCAGCTTGCCAGAACCGGGCTGAACTGATCGAAAACCACCATTGCTTTGGATAAGAGTGGAATGGAATAGAAGGAAGCCACTACACCTGTCCATTTTAAGTAGTCAGACTAACAGCTTTGTTTTAAAATATTAAAATACATCAATACAGAAAAAAAGGAGGCTGACTTATAAGGCAAAGGTAAATAAGGTGACTTTCTTGAATATCTTGCAGAATGGAATTATAGGTCATCTTAAAAATCTGCAAAATTGCAGCTACACTCTAAAATAGAACAGAATAACAGAGTTGGGAGGGACCTTGGAGGTCTTCTAATTCAACCCGCCTGCTTAGGCAGGAAACTTTGTACCATTTCAGACAAATGGTTGTTCAGTTTCTTCTTAAAAACTTCCAGTGTTTAAGTCTAAGAATGTCAAGTTTCAGAGCATGTTCCATATTTCAAATCAATCAATCAATTATAAGACTGTTGACTGTTCATGACCAAATCATATCACAATCATTGGAATATCAGTGCAAATCACAGTTTACTATTATACACGTAGAAAAAATATTTGAGGTGAGTCCAAACCATACTTTCCCAAATAAAACATAACAGCAAACTATTTCAGAATAGGATATATCTTTGTCAAGTTTTACTTTTTTTCTAAACATCCATAGGCAGTAGTTGTAACTTAAGTATTACTACATATTTCCCTTGCTAAATCAGTAGATATAAATATGTACAGGATCTTACTGAATTAGAGTTAATATTTTTATATTTCATTGGGTTGGCTTGTTTATCTCTAAAATGCCATATACCCAGGGCTTAGGTTAACTATAATTTTAATATCGTTAACAAGAAAGTCAAAAGAAGCTTAAATATGAATAAGGCTTGAATGACAGGGGATTAAAAGTTAATGAACATAACTCTCATATGCACATCATTGTAAGAACAGCAAGCAAATTAAATAAATAACATGGTCATCTAGTAAAGTGGGTGGATTTGGAGTGCTTGTTCTTGCTGCTGTCTAGTATTGTGAATATAGACAGATTCAGACTATTAAAAATCTGGGTTAAGTGCACAGATACTGTGGATACTGAAGGAATTAGTTAAGATACATTAGAGACATTTAAATTTCCTCGTTCATATAAAGAACAGTTGCTGAAATTGGGTATGTTTAATTAAAAGAAGGGCTAGGGGATGACATGATAGCAGTGTTCCAATATCTGAGGGGCTGCCACAAGGAAGAGGGAGTCAAGCTATTCTCCAGGGCACCCTAGGGCAGGACAAGAAGCAATGGGTGGAAACTAATCAAAGAGAGAAGCAACTTAGAACTAAGGAGAAATTTCCTGACAGTTAGAACAATTAACCAGTNAAGAGAGAAGCAACTTAGAACTAAGGAGAAATTTCCTGACAGTTAGAACAATTAACCAGTGGAACAACTTGCCTCCAGAAGTTTTGAGAGAGACAAAGGTATAAGGAAATTGTGCTTTTTAAAGGCAGGTGTTTGACTTTCTACTTAGACTAGACATATCTCCAGGTCCCTATTATGCAGAATAGAAACTATGGCTGGGTTAATGTCAGGCTCGAAAAAACAAGAGCAATGCATAGAGATATTTCTTTCTCTTTTTTTCTGAGTAGTTCATTTATTGTTGCTTATCTATTAACAGAAGCTTACCATACTAAAGCACTTATCCGCAATAAGTATAGATATACTCTTAATACCACTTTATAATGCCTTGGTAAAACCACCCTTGGAATACTAATCCAGTTTTGGCCGTGATGATGTGAAATAGAAGTTGAGACTCCAGAAAAAGTGCAGAGAAGAGCAACAATGATTAGGGGACTGGAGGATAAAACATATAAAGGCCCTGTCACACTGCCCAACGGATGCAAAACGTTTGTAAAAAGGACAAAGCGGACGAGAAAAATGTTTCGAGTAGACAAATGTTCCACCCTCTGTTGTTATCCGCTCTCAAAAGGGTGCTATAAAATTGCATGAACCAGAGCAGATAACACGGAAAGGAGATGGACGGGGGATGAGACGCAGGGCGATGGAAAATTGGATGCAAAGCGGTGAAGCCTAAAGATGGAAGAGATGGAGCGGATGGGGGACCTCATGCAAGCGACGCGACGGATACAGTGGGATGCATGAGCCGGCACGCGAGCGGATGAAGCGGATGGCACAGCGGCATGCCAATGGATGAACGGATGCAGAGCGGAAGCCCTAGCGGTATGCACAGCGGAAGCCTTAGCTGACATGCCTGGCGTTAATTGTGCATCGCAGGGGGGATTTATTGCAGTCAGCCCCGCGGATTATAAAGGGCAAGCAGCTCGAGCAGGTCACCATCAGAGGAAAGACCTGCTGCAGACGCATTGAGTGCCTTTAGCCTGCCTTGCCTTGCTGCCCTGCCTCCCTGCCAGCCTTGCTGCCTGCCTTGGTGCCTGCCTTCCCTGACGCCTTTGGTGCTTGGCCTCCCTGCCAGCCTTGCTAGCCTGCCTGCCTGCCTGCCTTGCTGCGCTGCCAGCCTTAGGTGTGCCAGCCAGCAACCCCACAAACATGGTGGAAAAGAGGGAAGCCTCAGCCATCTGCTGCTAGCCCTGGCAAGAGGACAGGGCACACCCTTCCGCCCCCTTGGCCCTCACTCTGCTTGTCTGTGGGGCTTCTGTAGCACGGTTCCTCTTCTGCGGCTGCGGGCTTCTTGCTGCTTCTGCATTCTGGAGGAAGCTGATGCTGCTGCTTCTCTGCGTGGTGGTGCTTCTGCTCGTGCTTACTTCTGCTGATGCTGCTTCTGGCAGTGGTGCTTCTGCTGTGTGCTTACTCTTGGTGAAGCTGGCTCCTTGTTCTGTGGTCCTGCTGGGTCCTGCTTCGTGCTCCTGGACTATCATCCTGCTTGATGCTGCCTGGGTCTTGCTCATCCTTGCTCGTCCTGCTGGATGCTTGGCTCTTGACCTGGTCCGTGCTCTGTTGCTACATTGGGTCCTTACTCGTAATGCTGCTTGCTGCTGCCTGCCTAGCTGATGATGATGATCCTGCTGGTGCTGCTTGGTTGCTCTGCGCTGATTATTATTATCCTGCGGTGATTGCTGCTTGCTGTGCTTGCTGATCCTGCTGTGCTGCTGCTGGTGGTGGTTGGAGGAGCAGCCCCTACAAAACTGGAAGCCCCTCTGATGAGGCCCAGTCTGTTCCTGCGCAAAGGAGGAAGAGGCATATCTGGGATGGGAGAGGAGGCATATACTCATTTGAGGAGGAACACAAGGATGAGGTTGCTGGATGGCTGAGAGAGAATGGACTATCCTACCGGAGGGTCCAGCAGCACAGGCAGCAGCCCTTCCCAGTCCAGCGCACGGTCTCGCGGTGACACTCCACTGAGTCACTGTTGCCACCATGCACCATTCCAATTGATGCCAACGATGCCAGCGCCATGCCACCCAATGCCATCACCGATTCACTGCACCATGCCAACGCCAGGTCCTCACCCAGCTGCAGACGCAGAGCCCCACCGATACACTGCCTTCCTTCCATTCCACCCACAGCCCCAAGCCCCGGCCTCAATACATTCTGTCCTAGCGGTACTGGTGGCTTGACACCAGCGCATGGAGGAAGTGAGCTCTCACATCATGGGGCTGCTGCCAGCTTGTCGGAGAGCGTTTCCTCAACCACACGCGTTCACCTGTTTGTCCTCTCAGGGCCAGGGCACCCCAGTGGCACTTCAGACCAGCACTCCCAGCAGCAAGCCATGCTCCACAGCACCTGGACCGCTTCACCCCTGGCCTGGGCCACACCTCCGAAAAGTGGACCAAGAGGAGTCGCCAGAGACTGCGGTCTTTATTTGGAACATTTGACTTGGGTCATTTGTTCTTTTACAGGTTGTGATTAAAAAAGTTAATTCTTTGCTTTCACACACTTTGCTTCATTTATTTATGTCAAGTAAAGTTCTTGGGTGGAAAACTTTTAGAAATGGTTTAAGCCTTTGCATTGCCTTTGTGGGATGGGTAAGGATAGCAGTGGGATCGGTCAGGGATAACCTTTGGGATGGTGTAAGGATAGCAGTGCAATGGGGCAGGGACCTTTGGGATGCGGTAATAGCTGTGGCGATGGGCAGGGATACCTTGGGTATTTGGGTAATTAGCTGTGGGGATAGATAAACCTCCAGTGCAAGCATTAATGGGACTGTATGGTGTCACCCTCCAGCGTTGCCACACCTTTGGCCCTCATTATCCAATACTAATGTAAGCATTGATCCACACATTTGAAATAAACACAAACTCTTTATTAAATGGCCCTGTTCATTTGTAGAGCTCCACCCAACATACATGGCCCAATTTTCATCACTAGATAGAATGAGACCAAGCTAGAAGGAAGCATCCATTAAATCATCTACACCTGTTTGCCACTAACCAACTGCTTCCAGGCTGCGGGAGTAGCACCAAGTGATTTCAGGAGGTTGTGCTGCTTCTGCCCTTCCACGTGAGGCTCTGTTAGGGGCCTGTGCACTCCTCAGTTAGTCCATCAGGTTTCGCCCTTGCCTCCATTCCCCAGGCTCCATCGTCCCCATTGCCTTGGCTGGAGGTCCACGAAGCCCTGTTCGCAAACTGGGGATAGCGCGTGCGCATCGAGTTGTGCAGGGATGCAGCAAACGTTCCACGAGCTCCTCGACCTGGGTCTACTGGGCGAGTGCTGCATGGTGGTGTGAAGTACCTGGAACCTTGTGCCAGGATTGCCAAAAGGCATCTCTCCCACCACCGCCTTGCCCCTGGACAGCCTGCTAGGTTTGAAAGATCCTCTCTTCACGGGCTGAAGGAGTCATGGAGTTAGGGCCTTCATGAGGTAGGTTCTGAGGGAGAGTGTCATCCCCATGAATCGCAGTAGGGGCAACATGTTGCGTTCGTTGGGCAGGGGTCTCGGATCTGGGAAGCCCACCATGAGGTTGCGTTCCAGGCCCCTCCTGAGGTCCTACTGGCGGTTGCTCCTTGGGCATCACTGAACGATTGACCCATTGCTCTGAACGCATCGTTGTACATGTGAACTTGTAGTCATCACTCGACCATGGCGAAGAGGACGCATGCTGAAGAAGCCCCTTGAGTTGAAACTAAGTGCGACCCTTACTTGGCTGGAGCTTTGCAGGGCACGGCTGCTTCGCCCAATCTACTGGCTCCCAATTGGTGTCGGGGAAAGTGTCCATTTCTTGATAACACTGCTCTGCAACTTTTTTCACCTTCTTCAGTGGAGGGCATGGAGGGCTCCTCCAGGTATTCTTCCGATGATCGGCCGTGCACCAGTTCTTCTGACCACAATGGGCTGATGGTTTGTTGTGGCACCCGTCCAGCCGTACTGCCATGCTCCTGATAGAGTGGTCCCTGGGGCCAGGTGGCGCCGAGTAGTGCCACCTTTTAGCCCATGGTCCAAGCTGCGGCGGGAAGTTCGGTGTTTGCCCTTGGTCACCTGGGGCTGCGTTGTCCAGCGCCTGCCACAGACTTCGTCAACATGGCTGGGAGGCATCCCTTCATGAAGCTGGAATGACGAGTGTTCTTCGTTCCTGAGCCCCACAATCAGCTTGTTGTTAACAGTCCCTGTACTCTTGCTCTTTCTCACCGATCCATCTTTGGACCCAGACGATTCTTGGCCGACCTCTTTTTCTTCCGTAAGTAGATGTTCAACAGAGCCTGTAGATGGCTTCGCACTGTTGCAGAAGGATGGTGTCGCCCTATAAAGACTTTGTTCGATCCATGGTGGACATGACTGGTAATGCTGTGAAGAGGAAGGCGAGTCAGATGAGGCCTCAGAGGTGCTGCACAGGCAGGGCTGCTGGTCTGAAAGAGTGAGATGCAGGTGAGTTGCTCCCCCGTTTTTTATAGGCAATATAGCGTTTTCCCCTATGTGTTCCTTTTGCATCCTCTAGGCATCTCTCTAGAATACCTTAATATCCGAGATAAGGTCCCGCTCTGCAACTTTTTTCCAGTTCTAAATGCTTGTTGCGAGCCGCATCCACTTTCATCCTTTCCGATCTCTGCTATAACGCTTGACGTCCGTTTCACGTCCGTTCCGCTGTCCTCCCTGCGTCCGAGCGGTATTGCGAGTGCGCAGGATGCGCAGCGGATGCCTAGCCGGATTATAGCGGATCGTAACAGATGCAGAACGGTGTCCCCCATATGCTAGCGGATGCCACAATGTCGCATTGGATAACATTTTCTTCGCTTCAAAAGTTTTGAGCAGCTCAAAACCTCTGAGCCGGATGAAACGCAATAGACGGACTGCTGGATGCATAGAGAGGAAGCAAAATGAAGGCAGTGAGTACAAACGGAAGCACTACGCGTTAACAACGGATGGCAATGTGTTTTTCCTCCGTTTACATCCTCTTTCCATCGCATTCGGTCACATGTGTACAGGGCTTAAATAACAGTTGATTGGAATGGGTTAGTTCTAGTTTAAAAGAAAGACAAGGTTATGGGTGACATGATAACAGCTTTGTTGCCAAATATTCTCAGGGCTGCCAGACAAGAAGAGGAGCCAAGTTATTCTCCAATTGCATCCTTGAACGTTGAGGACCAGAAGGAATCGGATGGAAACTAATCAAGGGAGAGGAAGCAACTAAAAACTTTAAGGAAAATTTCTTAATAGCTATAAGACAATATAAGTAATGGAACAGCTATGCGCGAAGGTTTGGAGTGGTACCCATCAACTGGACAATTATTTAAGAAGTAACTTGGACAACCATTTGCTGAAATGTTATTGGGTTGTTTCTGCTGAGAAAAGCGATTGATGAGAAACCTCCAAGGTCCTTCCAACTGTTTCTGTTCTGTTCTGTCATGTTCCGTCATTCTATTCTATTCTACTATTGCTATTCTTATTCTATTCTAACTTTCTAATTCTATCTATTCTCTATTCTATTCTATTCTATTCTATCATCTCTATTCAGAAATGATTAAATAGAAAAGTCAGATGCCATGTGTTAGAAGGAAACATCAGTACCTGGTAGTAGAATCTGTTTAAGAAAATATTCTCAGTGAAGCAAAAATGGCTACTCCATCAGAGATGGAGTCTAGAATTTTGAGAGACTATGGAATTTGTGCAGAGCAAGGAAATAATTCTTTGAAGAGGACCACATTTAGAGTCCTATGCCTAACTGGCTTGACACAAAGATCAGAAAACTATTTTGAACAGGAAACTATTTTAAGAAAGGAAAACCTATTGGACACTAGACTCCAGAATCTAAACCATGGTACTGGTAGAGGTGAAGAATTTATAGCCCCTCAGATATTTTTGAATTGTAACTTGTATTACATGCAAGTATGGTGTTTGATTTGTTTTTAATTTGATTATTTATTTGCTTGTTTTTAATCCTAGATTATGTCTTTAGAGAGTTACATGCCACTTGGTGTCAGTTGTGATTGGATCAACCTACACCTTTGTGAATAAACAAATGAATAAATAAATAAAATTCCTAAAAATGCTGACTAGAAATGAAGTTCAATAACTTTTGGACAAGAAGAGGATTCATAGGCTAGTTTCATTGGCATGTCATATAGGATTTCCGCAGGAAATCAATGTTCCTTAGAATTCTTGCTAAAGCCTTTGTATAGTTTTTATTAACCTGTGATTTAAAAGTAAACAAAGAAAATTAATTGTGAAATCACATGTCTTGATCCTAAATTGATCCTAAGCCTGAAATTTAAAATGGCTGGCTATACACACATGTGGACACACTTCTTAGAATCTGTTAATTATTGTCAGTATGTTTGACTAGCCTGAAATGCTAACCATTTTAATAGTATTACGTCGTGGTGATAATGTAGAACTTTCTCCATATATTTGTATGAAAGGATATGAATGAAAGGTGGGTTATATGAGACCTTCTCAAACCCTAGAACAGGGGTGTCAAACTCATGTCATCACAGAGGCATCACGTCACAAATCACAACTTTTTCCCTCTTCACCAAACCAGGCATGGGCATGGCAAGTGCATGATGCATCCGGGCCATGGGCCGCGAGTTTGACAGCCCTGCCCTACAGCATCCATGATGGCTGGGGAATTCTGAGAGTTCAAGTCCACTTATCTTAAAGTTGTCAAGTTTGGTAAACATTGCCCTAAAGACATAAAGTTTTGTTCTGGAATATGTCTGTTTTGTACAGCATGTCAAACAAGATTCAATAAGAGATCTCACAACAGTCAGTTCCTGTGTGAACTGGGCAATGGACCAGCATGGATCAGAAAATGGAGAAAAATGATAACCATGGCAAGCAAGGTCACGATGGACTGCTTGTGCCTTATTAGAAGTGCAAAAGCACATTGAACTATAGTAGTATACTTTTCCTGCTGTAGTAGGTAAACTATAGGTAAGCTATAATACCTATAGTATTATATGTACCTGTTGTGGTAGAATATAGTCAGGATTCTCAGGAGGAAGGAGCCAATTTCTACAAGGCAGAGAAGTAGCAGAGCTGCAGAGTTTGGTCTGCAAAGAGGGTTAAAATGGCTCCTCATTTCCCAGGGTATATCTGTAGTTATGCAGAGTTGCTTTTATCTGGCAAGAATCTGTCTATAGGTGAAGAATCATAAAGGAAATTACTCTTAAGTAAGTCCATGTGTCATTCTTGACACCTGTAGTGTGTTGGAAGGGTGGTTTGGACTTATTAAAAAAAACCCCAACAACAAAAGCTAAATCTGGAAGAATCTAGATTTTAGTGGAATTCAACTTACTTTTAGGGCAGGGTTGCCCAGCAAATTATTTCTTCTACTGATCCTGCTGGATAATAGTTTAATGATCTATACAGTAACACACGGGTACATGGAAATCTAACAGTATGCAAGAATTGACTAAAACAATGATAGAGCAAAAACCAAAAGGTCAAAATATGATTGACAGATAAAACTACCAAGAACTTGAACCATCTGTTGATCCAGAATTGTCCCCAAACAGTTGGACATCTCTCCAAACTGTCTTCTTCTAAATTGTAGCAATATTCTGTTACAAAATTGATGAAAATCAGCTGGTTGGAGTCTGTTTTCAGGTATAAATAGGAGAAAAGAACTCCATGTGAAGTATGTGAGCTGTGCATGTGACATGCAAGAGTGGCTTTTCTGTTCTGTAATTTGCTCCAATTTGCCTGCCGTTTCCTTCACATCATTTCACTGGGAAATCTTTCTGGAATCAAGGCGCAATGAGACTACTTTTGGTAACTATCTACTGATTTAAATAGCCTCGCTGCTTATATTGGTTGGGAAAATTATATTGATTGGCAATGCCTACCTCTAACTAATTATATCGGAACTGAGAAATATATTAAAGGACGGATGTATTGAGGCTTGATTCAGTAAGCCTACTGAATTTTTAGGCTGTGTACCTCCTCTAGTAACTGAATGTACGCCAAGTACAAAAGATCCTGAGAGAGAACTAAGTTCTTTATATTTCTCCATTCCCACAATAGTGTTCTGTTGAATTCCATTCCCTGAAGTTAGGCAAGTATTAAGGATACCTCATTTGAGAATTGACATTATGGAGATTTTAGAACTAATGAGGGAACATGGCCAGGAACAGCCATTGGAAAAAATGTAACCCAGATTGAAATACATGATACTCCTAAATTGTCTCTAGTATCTCACTAGCTTTTGCAACTTCTGAAATACAAACCTAACTTGAGCAGCTAAGCATTAAGTAAGATAGATACAAATGGATCTGTGAATGTATGAATGAGTAGAGCTTTTGCTGAGCAATAAAAGTTACATTTGTTTCTATAGGTTTGTCAGAAGTACAATCAAGGGTACCTGTGAAACACTTATATGAAAAATAAGTGTAACATTAAAAATAATAACAACAACAACAGGGCTTACAGGAGTAAATAAATTACAATTACTGAATACCCAAAGGAGCCTTCCTGAATTACTAATTCCCATCATATGTATTTTTTTACAGTATCCTAATTGCATATTCACATGAAAGGACTCTAATGGTTTCAGTAGAACTGAATAAAGCAAGAAAATATTAAAATATCTAAAAAAATAAAAATTCAGACTGTGCAGTTTCAAATGATATAGCAATCCACATTAAATGAAGTTGAAGATAAATAATATCACTTAATACGATGCTGTTGAAATCTTAATGTTATTTAAACATTTGTGTACAAGAGGCATTATTAGAGTACAGATGAGTTCTGGGTAGACTGTTGGTATTTAAACAGGGTAGGACATAAATGTTATGACTAACAATGTAAAAGCACTTTTTCTGTGCTCTAATGCTGAATTATAAAAATTATTTAATGCATAAAAATTAGACTTGTCAAAGCTGTAGCCTTAAATCATTTAATTTATTCAAGTAACTACTTCTAATGCATACTGCGATAAACATTTGAATTTTCAGCTGAACAAATGAAGTGTGAGATATTTTGCCATAAATACAATTGGAAGATCACACACTGGGAAACTAACCATTTAAAGGCTAAGAGCGTTTCCAATGATCTGCAAAAGGCCCATAGTATCTATGATGACTATTATAATTTAAAGTTAGATTCGCCTCTCCCATTTCCAATGGGGCTCTCTCTTCTGTTTTTAATATCCATGTAGCTGCTTCTCACTTTCCTTTCAATTCTGTGAAGCTAAAACTAGCCAGAGACATTTTATATTTTGAGAGTTTAGACATAAACACTTCATATAGAAGGAAGGCTTCATCTTGGGTTAGATGAAGAAATTTTAGATAGATGATAGATAGATGATAGATATAGATGATGGAGGGAGAGAGGGAGAAAGGGAGGTAGAGACAGAGAGACAGAGAAAGAGAGAGAGGAGAGAGAGATAGAAAAAGAGGAGAGATGAGAGAGAGAAAGGGACAGGAGAGAGAAAGAGAGAGAGGATAGATAGATAGATAGATAGATAGATAGATAGATAGATAGANATAGATAGATACACTACATAGATGATAGATAGATAGATAGATAGATAGATAGATAGATAGATAGATAGATAGATAGATAGATAGATAAATGTAGATTTTATATGGTTACCCACTCACTCTCAGTGATTCTACTTTTAAAGCAGAAGTGAGATCTCAGAATTTGAGGGTCCACAAAATTTCTTCAATATTATAAAAATGGTGTTGCCCAATCAACTTCAGCCCTTCTGTATATATGTGCATGTGCCATCATGACACAAGTACAAAAGGATGGACACATAACAAGGTGACCGGATGCTGCAAAACCAGGCTCCTAACTTTTCTTTGAATCAGGTCTACAGTGGAAGTTTTGATTTTCCTGACTTTTTTACAGATCTAACAGATAATCAGAGTTGGAAGGGACTTTGTAGGTCATCTAGTCTAACACCTGCCCAAGTGGGAGACCTTACGCCATTTCTGACAAATGGCAGTCCAATTTCTCCTTGAAAGTCTCAAGTGATGGCGCTTCCACAACTTCTGAGGGCAAGCTGTTCCATTGGTTGATTGTTCTCTGTCAGAAAGTTTCTCCTTGTTTCCAGGTTAAATCTCTCCTTGTCCAGTTTCCATCCATTATTCCTGTCTGCCTAAAGGCGCCTTTAGAAATAGCTGACCCCTTACCTCCTGTGGCAGTTCTCAAAATATTGGAAGATTGCTATCATTTCCCCTGTCCTTCTCTTTACTCGACTAGCCAAGCCGTTCCTGCAACCATTCGCTGTATGTTTTAGTCCAGTCCTCTAATCATCTCCAGTCCTCCAGTCTCCAGTCCCCTAATCATCCTAGTTGCTCTTCTCTTACTTTGTCCAGAAGTCCAAATCTTTTTAATATGTGGTGAACAAAACTGGATAGCAGTACTTTAAGGTGTGGTCTTACTAAAGGCTTTATAGAGTGGTATTAGTACCTCCTTAATCTTGATTGTATCCTTCTGTTAATACAATTTAGGATTGCATTAACTGTTTTTTTGGCTGGCTGCTGCACACTGCTGGTTCCTATTTAGCTGGTTGTCCACTAAGACTCCAAGATCCCTCTCACAGTTACTGCTATTGAGCCTGGTTTCAACCCAGTCTATATGTGTACTTTTGTTTTTTCTTGCGTAAGTGCAAGACTTTATTTTTCTCCACATTGAATTTCATTTCTGCTTTATCTTTGTCCATACAGTCATAAATTGACTTCTATTTCTCTATGGAATGGAATGATAGTAACCAAATCAAAAGAGCCACGACAGACATAATTAGAAAGCTATTATAGAACCATTCGGATATTAAGGCAACGGTTTGGTTTCATGTTAGCAATAGCTCTTTTTCCTTTAAATGTTTTAAATTTCCTGCTTGAAAAGACACATTTTAAATGTGCCAAAGACATGGAAGATGCTCTATGGAAGTATAATGTCAAACCTTGTTCACATGACAAATTTATACTCTGTGATAATCCCAGTTTGAAAATAGCACATAAATTGCTTTTGGGAGACGTCATGGGTAAGCAGGGGTATTAATATTTTATATCAACTCTTTGCCCATCAAGTTTTCAAATGATTGGAATTACTGCAAGAGGAATCTGGCTTGCATAAAACTATGAAAGGGTAATAAATTAAGTCAAAACATCTCTTGATTCCCAATTTGGTCCGGATGCATTAGCAGTATTTAAAACTTTAAAACTGTGATCACTATTGAAATTTACTTAACCTAAATTCATAGTATTTTTTTCAGTAAAGAAATAAATAGAATCACTAGTGGTATACATGAATAAAGTTGGAAATGCTGCTATTAACAAATCAACATCTAACAATTTTAGCATTAAGTATGTTTCTTATGCTCTTAAAGATATCATTGAGCAAAAAGTTTTTTTTTTAAATATTTCTCATGGGTATCTCATGTAATATTTTAAAACAGCTAGCTGTCAATCTCATAACACACTAATGCAATATTGCATACTAATGCAATACCTATATTTGGTTTAATATTATTAGGTTGTTAAGGGGGTATTATGAAATTTACTTACTACTAAATGTCTCATATCTGTAATCTTTAATTGGGTGAAATCATCAAAACAATTTTTGAAGTCTGGTATCTCAAATGTACCCAAAATCTGGGGTCCATGATTCCTGTGGGATTGAAATTTGGCAAATTTGTGAATTGTATGGTACTGGTCCAGGGAGGCAAGATGAGGAGTGACTGGGCAGGGTGGGGTGAGTGGGTGGATGGGGTGAACTGGCGAGCGAGTGGGCGGGCAGGGGCGGGGCCATCCAGAGATGGTATTTGCCGTCTCCAAACTACTCAAAATTTCCGCTACTGGTATGCCAGAACCAGTCTGAACTGGCTGAATACCATCTCTGGTGCCCAAAGGTGCAATAGACCGGTGTTGCACAATCCCGCTGGATCTGAGTAGACTGGCCCTTTCTTCAGCCTCTGGAAAACAGACCAGTTCTACCCTAGTTCTTGAGAGGGTGTGTAGACCAGTGTGGTCAGCCATGGTCAAGCTTACAGGAAGTCAGAGGTTGTTGCCATTCTCATAGGGACAGAATAGGATAGGATAGGATAGGATAGGATAGGATAGGATAGGATAGGATAGGATAGGATAGAGGACCTTGGAAGTCTTCTCGTCTAACACCTCTGCTTTGGCAGGAAATCCTATACCACTTCAGACAAATGGTTATCCAACATTTTTAAAAAAAAACTTCCAGTGTTGGAGCATTCACAACTTCTAGAGTCAAGTTGTTCCACTGATTAATTGTTCTAACTTCAGGAAATTTCTCCTTAGTTCTAGGTTGCTTCTTTCCTTGATTAGTTTCCATCCATTGCTTCTTGTCCTACCCTCAGGTGCTTTGGAGAATAGCTTGACTCCCTCTTCTTTGTGGCAGCCCCTGAGATATTGGAACACTGCTATCATGTCACTCCCTAGTCCTTCTTTTCTAGACATACCCAGTTCCAGCAACCGTTCTTTTATATGTTTTAGCCTCCAATCCCTTGATCATTTTTGTTGCTCTTCTCGCACACTTGCATTCTTTTATTATTTTGTCCTTGGTCATTTCTGTTTCTCTGTTAAGTAAATTAAGGAAATATCTCTGAGATTATGAGCCAGTAGATCATACGATATTGAGTATAGTTTAAAAATATAAATATATTTTTGAATAACATAGCCAAACCTTGGGATTTATCATATGTAAAATTATGGATTTATCCAGTCTGGAGACAGTCAGATAATGATAATAGCTCTAATTTATCTTACATTCTGGAAAGACAGTATGGACAGATTTATGCAGTGCCTTTCAATATTATGGAAAGAAGCAATCAACATTATTCCATGTGGTCAAGTTCAATGATGTGTTTAAAAATAAGAAAGAATGATTTAATATTTAATGCATATTAATGTTTAATATTCAATCAATATTTAATGTAATGTTTTGGGATTTTTTTTGTTTCTTTCTTGTTTGCTTCTTTGGTTTTTTTTTCAGTTTTCCACATTTCCTTTTCCTTTTCCCTCTTTTTATAGTATAGCAGTAAAATTTAAAAAAAAACATGATACCATAAAATTTTAAAATCGAAATTCCAAAATAATATCTTAAAGAGCCATACAGATCTTCAGAACAGACTGAATCATGTTAGAGAGGATTAAACTCATTATTCTCCTTGTGTCGATATAATGAGTAATTAATGCAACACCAAAGAGCAGAAATTCAGTTAAGCATGTATATTTAAAAGAGCTGCTTTATTATCTATGAAATAGTTAAGATACACTCTGGTAAGAGAACCATGAAGAAGGAGAAAATGTGAATCCGCTTTTTAATGTATCTCTTTGTTGGGTAAAAAAACATCCTTGAAACATAAAATACGGAGATGTTTTAATACAAGAATATGCCAAGCTCTTGCTTTCCAACTACAAAAGAAACATGAAGACAAGCTGCAGCACACAGCAAAAGAACCTGTATGTATGGCTGGTCCTCAATTTACAAGCGTTCATTAAGTGACTGTTCAAATTTTACAACGGCACTGAGAAAAGTGACCTATGACTGTTTTTCATACTTACGACTGTTGCGGCTTTCCCCATGGTCATGTGATCAACTTCTGCTACCTTCTGACAAGCAAAGTCAACAGGGAAGCCAGATGCACTTAACAATGAACAACTACAGAAACTCACTTAACAACTGTGGCAAGAAAGGTTGTAAAATGGGGCAGAGCTCACTTAACAAGTGTCTTGCTCTGCAAATGGACATTTTGGACTCAGTTGTGGTCCGAAGTTGAGGATTACCTGTATATGGACACAACCTGTTGAGATCATTTCTTTCAGTTAGCAGGGATCTCAGACGGGCGGCCCGTGGGCTGGATGCAGAGGTGGTATTCAGCAGGTTCTGATCAGTTCTGGAGAACCAGTAAGCAGAAATTTTGAGCAGTTCGGAGAACCGGCAAATACCACCTCTGACTGGAGATTTTACAGTATCCTTCCCCTGCCACGCCCATCAAGCTACAGAACTTGTAGTAAAAAAAATTGAATCCCACCACTGGCCAGATGCATCACGTGCAGGCACAGCTACTCCAGCTCTGCAAAGGGGAAAAAAACATCGCGATATATCATACGACAGCAGTGTGATGCCATCAGTTTGACACCTGTGAGAAAGACTCAGTTCTCCTATGTGGAACAGATAGTGGACCAAGTTGTTGACTTCTGAAGATTATGGAAGTTATTCATCAAGGGGAACCAATGAAGCCTACCTCTTGGAGCAGATTACTAGGATCTTAGGCGAGTCGTGTGGAGCAAGCAGAGTTGGTCATAGATAGAGGAGCAGAAACTGGTCTTGTATCAGAAACTAGACAACAGACATTCTGGTGATGTTGATCATGGGGGAACTGGAGGAAAAGGAAAGACCTGTCAATTTCCACAATGGAAGAATGGAGAGGGAAAGTACTAGAGGTGGCAAAGCTAATTATTTTAATTAGAGAGATGAACTAATCCCGTTTTGTTTCCACTTGGAATTTGAAATTGGAAAGAAAATGAAAATCTGATTAACTTTTGATGATTAGATTAACTTTGTTTTTACAGAAATTGCTTGCATCTATCTGAAATGCAAAGCAAAAAGTTGAGCCTATAACCCTACCTTGTATTTTACTGTGCTGAAAAGAGTTATGATGCCTTTTTTCCTTTCTTTTTCTTTCTACTTTACATTTCTTTCATCCCTCCCTTTTGATTTATATTATAATAAACTCATTTTTTTTAATAAAAAGGAACTGTAAAAAAGGGTGTAATGAGCCCTCTTCAGCTTTGCTAGTCTTGGCATCCAGAAACAGAAAAGAAAGAAAATTTAAGGATGTAATTTCACTTTTCACCGCAAATGCTATTTTTTGATGCCCTAATCTCTAACCTGCTTAATATCTGCTGTGCTGCCATAGCTTTTATTTTCCTTCATCAGCCTTTTAGTAAAGGTGACTGCTTTTTCCAAAAGAAAATCTCAATATATCCTTTTAATCACCTGAGAACCAATGCAGTTTAATGGATTGTATTCAATATTTTTTTCCAGAAGCAAATTATTATTGGGTTTCATCCAGCATGTTTGGTCCATGGAAGGAAGGAGAATTGTGCTTCCATATCTCAAAAGCGTCTTTCTGTGAATAGACTTTTCTTTCTGTAAATGGAAACTCATTCCTTTTAGTCAAAACTTTGAACACTATTGCTTGTATCCTAACTAACGTGCTATTGGTAAAATGTGAAAGGTGGTATGGAATTTTTAAGAAAGAGGAAAAGCTAGTTCAGCAAGACAATCAGCAATGATTCTGAATCTATGGACTCAGTCATCCCAGTTGTGATTATTCCAAAGGTGCTTTTTCAAGAGGCAACTAGACTTTCTGGTTTCTCTTTGAAGACATTTTGCTTTTCATCCAAGAAGGTTCTTCAAGCCTGACTGGATGATGGGGAATGGAAGGATTTATACTCATTGTAGACAGCTGGTTATTTGCACCTTTTCAGCGAGTTGTTAAGGCCACCAGGAGGTTTATCTGTATCATCAGAGTAATCTGAGTGTGCAAATGGGTGTAGATCCTTCTTGGAAGTCTTGAAAGGACTGTGTTGTAGACTGGAGATAGATGATGTTGTATCGCTCCCCCTTTGTTGAGAGGAGTTCAATTTTGACATTGATGGCTTCTTTAATCCCTCTTTCAAACCAGTGGTTGTCTCTGTCCAAAATGTGGACTTCACTGTCTTCAAACAGTGGCCATCATCTTTTAAATGCAGATGGACTCCTGAATCTAGTCCTGATGGGTTTGTTCTCCTCAGGGGTGGGATTCCATTTTTTTAACAACCGGTTCTATAGGCGTGGCTGAGTTGGTGGGTGTGGCTTGGTGGTCATGTGACTGGGTGGGCGTGGCCAACTCAACATCACTCATGTCAAGGGGCGCTTCTCCTCGCCTGGACTCTCATGACAGTGGGGATGCTACAACAGTTGTAAGTGTGAAAAATGGTCATAAGTTACTTTTTTCAGTGCCATTGTAACTTTGAATGGTCACTAAATGAACTGTTGTAAGTCAAGGATTACCTGTACAAAAATATAAAAAGCTTCTTTGCTTGCAAAAAGCTGCCTAAATACCAATCATTAGATTAAAAATACCTGCAAGCCAGAGTTACAAATCAGGCAGGGTGCCAGAGCACCTTGAGGAATTAAAACAGTTAAATGCACTGATAACTATCAGCAGCCAACTCTTGCTCATAAAGTGAAACTCTTTAGCAGAGAAGTCATTTAAGCTCTCCAGAAAGAGCACACCCAGGAGAAGCAATCCTAGAGATCCTTTTACACCACTTAAAGATACCAGCTGATCTCATTCACCTCACAAGATATCCTAAGGAAATCATCCAGATTTAAGGAAAGTCACATGGCCCCCAGAAAGGCAGTAAAAAAATCAGTGCCAAGCTTTCATCTGCCTCTTGGAAGTACACCAAAAAGGACAGTACCACGTACCATTAAAGCAGTAAAGGAAGAACCCCTCTCCAGATAGAAAAAGAACCATGAGGTAGGAAAAAAAATTCAAACACAATACAAATAATTAAATCACAACAGTAGCTCTTGCTTGTTAAACCAATTACCAGAACAAATAGACACAGGAACTAGAAGATTTTCTTAAACCAGTTTCTTTTCCAGAAAAGAGATAATCTTTTCCTTCCAAACAAAGCTGAACAGGGAAAATTATCCCATCAATAAACACAGGATTAAACATCATCACCAAGCACAGAATTAAACTTTCACCAAAAACAATTTTAGACCAAAACTCAGAAGGATATGTAAACTCACATTCGAATGTCAATCTTTTTAGCAAGCCAAGAAGAAGTATTTCCAGGGGAGTATTTCCTCCCAACAGCAGTGTAAAAAGCTTAAAACAACCCTTCCCCTTTAAGGAAAAAACCTCCTTCGGAGACAGTAAGTCTAGGCTATCTGCCAAGAATGTAATAAGGGTGAAAAAACAAAAACAAAATGAGATTTCTTCTAACTTCCCTGTTCTCCAAACTGCTTAGAAAGTTAACAAGGAGTTCTATAGGACCAGTCAGAACCGGTAGAATCCCACCCTGGTCCTCCTATATTGTGCCATGCATTTATGAGAAACCGGAAAGTCCAGTTGCCCCCTGAAAAAGCATCATTGGGACAAAAAGGAGAAGGCTTATAAAATTGATGTTCAGTCACTAAGTTATGTTCAGATCTTTGTGACCCCATGGACCACAATACACCAAGTCCTACATCCTCCACTTCTCCCAGAGCCTGCCTCAACTCACGCCCACTGCCTCAGGGGTGGGATGCAAATATTTTTACTTTCGGTTCTGTGGCTCTGGCTATATGGGAGTGGCTACAGGGGTGTGGCCATGTGACTGGGTGGGCATGGCTTCTTTTTTTTTTTTGCAACACCTCCTGACCTCTGTTTTTTGGCCCCCTGGGCCTCATGGAAGCCTCCTGGGCGAAGCAGTAATACAGCAAGGGGATCCCGGCACAGCTGATTGTTGGGAGGGAAAAAAAAAATTGGTTGGCCAAACCGGTAGCTGTTTTTTAACTACCAGTTCAGCTGAATGGTAGCATTTTTTTTTTTTACTACTGGTTTGTCTGAACCAGGCCAAACCCGTAGAATACAACCACTACACTGCATTGATGACAATCTCTAACCATCTCATCCTCTTCCCTTCCCCTTCTCCTTTTGCCTTCAATCTTTCCCAAATCAGGATCTTTTCCAGTGAGCCCTCTCTTCTAATTTAGTGGCCAAAAATACTTGAAAACAAAGACTAGAAGAAGCAAAACTGAAGAACACAGGAAAACATTCTACACACATTGCATATATCATGTAAGAGAGCTCTATACTTGATTCATTATCATCATCATTCTTCATGACTGACTGCCAGAACTAAAAAAAAAAAAAATCAGCTTAATTCTCAGCATCAAATATGTGTACTGCAATTGAAAATCCAATCCAAACAAAAATATTTGGTATCATAAAGAGAAAGCTAGGAGCTGAAAACAGATTAGCCCTGTAAAATAAAATCTCCATTTTGGAAATAAATGCTTTTGCAGTGCTTTGGCATTTACTTACTGGCAAGAGACCGGTGACAGATTCTATTCCAGCACTGACATGGAAAATGAATTAAGATAGATGTCCCAATGGGGCTGTTGAAACCCATTACATCAATCAAACACACTGTAAAGACAGTTAAAACTATTCCTGCATTTGCATGATCAAATCCTAATGACTGTAAGAAATATTTTCCTTTTCTTGAGGTCTATTATAGTTAGATTTATAAAGGTGCTACAAGAATAATCTTTGTTTGCTTCTCACAACAGTGTCCATTTTAATGGTACAAATGTGTCTCGCATGCACCTAAAATGTACATGTGAAAAACAAAAACTCCAAAAGTTTATATTTATCTGTATTTATAAAAATTGACCAATATTTTGAATGAAATTGAGAAAACCACTCTATCCCCTTTTTTACCCTCTGAAAAATATTGTGTTTGTGCTTATGCATGCATGATAGCACAGTGGTTAGAAGGCAGAATTGCAGGGCTCACTCAGTGCTCACTCCAGGAGTTCGATTCCAAGTGGCTCAAGGTTGACTCAGCCTCCCATCCTTCCAAGGTTGGTAAAATGAGCATCCAGATTGTTGACTCTGTAAACTGCTTAGAGAGTGCTGTAAAGCACTGTGAAGAGGTATATAAGTCTAACTGCTATTGCTATTGCTATTCATTACCATTGCATCACCTATTGAAGTAGATCAGGGGTGTCAAACTCATATCATCACAGCATCATCACATCACGTATTACAACTCCCCCCCCCCACTAAACTGGGCCTGGGCATGGCCAGTGCATGATACATCTGATTCATAGGCTGTGAGTTTGACACCCTTGAAGTGAACTATGGGATAGAAGCTTCTGGGCAGAGATGACTGACTGAACACAGCTCCACTGACAAGTGAGGCTGACAATTTGCAGTCTTGTACAAGGGAATTAGAGAAGATAGTCCCCCTTTGATCCTCTCTGGATTAAAAAGAATGATGGGAGATCACCCAATCACCTTTATAGTGATTTCTTTTCCTCACAGAGAGATTGCAAGAGAGGGGTATGGGGGAAGAGTCATTGACCATTTTGCTTCAGCTGTATCTTGGAGCCCCTCAGCAGTGGTGGGATTCAATTTTTTTAAAAACTACCGGTTCTGTGGGTGTGGCTTGGTGGGCATGGCAGGGGAAAGAAACTGTAAAATCTCCAGTCAGAGATGGTATTTGCCGGTTCTCCAAACTATTCAAAATTTCCGCTACCAGTTCTCCAGAACTGGTCAGAACCTGCTGAATACCACCTCTGCCCTCAGGGTCATNCGGTTCTCCAAACTATTCAAAATTTCCGCTACCAGTTCTCCAGAACTGGTCAGAACCTGCTGAATACCACCTCTGCCCTCAGGGTCATTACGTTTGTGGACATCCCTTACTAACTATTTTCAGAAATTGCTTATGAATGAATTTAAGAAAGTTAGACACCTTCTAAATGACAAGATTGAAAACACAATTGTTCCGTTTGGAAAAACGCGAAGTAGACCGGGTTCCAACAGCAAATGTCTTTATTTCAATTATTTACAATGGACGAACGGTTTGGCTCAACGTTTCAGCGTTCAGTACAATCCCACCTTCAATCTGCCAGTGTTTGTATTCGGAAAACACACGAGGTAGACCGGGTTCCAAACAACAAAAGGCTTGTAGTGCACAGCGTAAGTCAGTAACAGCGAACATTTGCGTCAGCGAGGCCAAGCTCTTTATACAGGCTGGGCCTGCCCTGCTGTAGCCATGGCATTTGCCTTAAATTTGCCGCCTTCAGCAGCTCTTTGGATTGGTTCCTAGTGAACCAATTCAATGCTTAGTTTCTCTGGCCAATCAGATTTTGTAGATTTGAAGTCACCGCATTTACATATTAAGAACATCCTGATTGCGTTCTTGTGAACCGAAGTCCATGCAAGGCCTTTCTGGTCCAGATCACATTTGAGACATTTGGAGTATATCATTTTTTATACAGAACACGGCCTCCCACCCTTAGTTTAGTCCTACGTGGTGACGTTAGTAGCGCAGGTAGGTGGGGCTTCTTTCTGACTCTTACTGGACTTGCGCGGTTTATTTTAAGCTGGAGACTTCAACCGGTTCGGATGGGGTTGCTTCTCTCAGCTCTTCTACATGGACCGCCTGGAAGGGTGAGTCAAGCATTTGGCTACGCTTGAGTGTGCTAGGCTGGTGGTTTTGCCGGTCCCGTCCTGGCTTTCCCGGGCAGTGTCAAGCTGGCTGGGCTGCCCCTTCCAGGATTGGGTTTCTCTTTGTTCTGGATTTTTCCGCAAGGTCTGCATCTAACTGTAAGTGTTCTTTTTTGCTCTTTTTTGAGTTGGTAGATGTTTCTGGATGTATTTTAAAAAGTTCTTTATTATGTATTGTTCTTGTATTTTCCCCCCTCCTTTATTTTTGTTTGCTCGATTTTTATTATTTTGGGTTGTGTTTGATGTATTTCGTGTCAAATATTTCGGGAACAAAGCTTGGTGCTATGTGCGCTTTCCTTCCATGCCAACGGTCTACGGTTAGGCGGTGGACCAGGGGGCCTGCTATTTGTGTGTGATTGTGGCTGAAGCCATAGAGGGTCCCCGGTGAAATTTTTTGCGTAGAACTAGGTCGCCGATTTCAAAGCGTGCGGTAAACGGGCTGGAGGAATCGGGGGGGTCTGTTCCAAAGTGTATTGTTTGGATGAAAGTCTATCTAAATGTGACCTAAGTTTTTCGCCATTAACAATTCTGTGGGTCTTGTAGTTACAGTGCGGGGGTGATATGTTGGGAGGGTGGTATTAGTCATGGTTAATTTTAGTCCTGGACATCCCCCGAGGTCCATTTTTTCTAAAACCCCTTTAAGTAAACCTGACCATTCTCTTCGCGGCCGCTACCATTGTGCTGCCGGGTGGGGCCGGCGCGGTTAGTGACATGGGATTTAACCTAGGGAGGTAGGTACTGCTTCAAGATTGCATAGCGGTTAGTTTGAGGCCATTGTCGGACACTAGGACATCGCGCCTGCAATCCATAGGTTGCGAATAGTTTTTTGAGTTGTTTAATAACCACTCGTTGTTGTAGATGACATTACTACAACTTCCAACAATTTGAGTATGCATTTACGACAATCAAAAAGGTATGCCCTAGTAGGACCGCGAAGTCAATATGGATCTGAGACCAGGGCCTCATGGGGTCTCCCAGTCCCTTATGGGTGCTTGTGGTGGGGGTAGGTCTGGTTTTCTGGCATTTAGTGCAAGTAGCAACCCAGTATTTCAAAATATCCTTATCTTAAACCAGGCACCAGACATAGCTCCTAGCTAGGCTTTTCATTTTTACAGTACAGGGTGGCCCTCGTGAGCATGCCCAACACTCTAGTTTGTAGTCTAGCAGGAATTACCACAGCGATCGAACAAGAAACACCTTTTTGAATTGGAAAGTTCAGTCGGTTCTGGTCCGGAAGGGTTAAAGTCTTTCAGTTTTTTGGTTTTTCCCGGCCAGCCTTTACCTTACCCAGTTTAATATGCGGGGCAGTCACTGGGTTTCTTGGCCGGTGGCTCTGGGACATCGTTGCAGATATTCGGCGTTCGGGGCATGTTTCACTTTGCAGGGTGGTCATTGTTGGCAACGGGTCTTCCTTCTGTCGTTTGGCAACAGGTGTTCGACTTAATGCAATCTTCATGGGAGTTTGTGTTTCCCGGGTCGGTGTATCAATTATGTAAGAGTATGCTGCTGGAATTCTGCCAATCTAGTCATCCGCGGGGACAAAAAATGGTTCGGTGTAGGTTGTTCCTGCAGAATTCCTAGTAACGGTTTATGTCAGTTACAAATGGAAATGTTGTCTTCCATAGAGGGTACCTCATGAAAACGTTTCCACTCCAGCGACAATTGCCAGGGCTTCTCTGTCTAGTTGACATATTGTACGTTCTGCTTTTAAGAAAAGTCTTTGAGTAATAGGCGAGGCGTGACTCCTCTCCCATCTGGCATGGTTGGCTCAGGATGGCACCGGATCAAAACGGTGAAGGCATCGCAGTGACCGTCATGGAAGTGTGTTACTAAACTAGTAGAGACAGGTGTCTGAGGTTAATAAATTTTTTATTCTCTGGAATGCCTTTGTTCTCTTATGACCCAAGTCCAATTAGTTTTCTTATCCAGCAAACCGGTGTAATGGTTCTGCTATCATTGCTTTTGTGGGGGAGGAATATGTTATAGAAATTTATAAGACTCAAAATATGCCTGCCAATTCCGTTTTGTTTTTTTGGTTGTGGTGCGTTCTAAGCCTTGACTTTTTTTCTGTAGGGTGTATACCCCTCCGTCAATTAAATAGCCCAGAAATTCGACGCGATCAGTCATTAAGCACCATTTTTTCCTTTTTAACTTTCAGGCCAGATTCTCTAAATATTGTTTAGCACTTCTCTTAGTCTTTTTTCTAGTTGGGTCGTAACTTTAGCCGAAATTAGGATGTCCTCAAAATATGGTACGACCCCTTTTATTCCGTTTAATAGGCGTTCTATGAGGCTTTGGAAAACGCCTGGGGCAACGCTTACTCCAAATTGAAGTCTGTTATACTTGAAAATGCCCCTCTGTGAGTTACTATTGTCTGTGCCTTGGCCATTTATGGGTCTACTGAAGCTGTTGGTATGCTTGTGCTAAATCAAGTTTGGCAAAAAAAAAATTTCCTCCCCTGAGTGAGTGAATAAATGTTGTACGACTGGCACCGGGTTATGCGTTCAGGGTAGCCTTGTGGTCTCCACAGATGTGTACCAACCCGTCAGGTTTAACCGGTGTTACTATTGGCGTCTCCCACCTAGCATGGTCAATAGGTTCTAAGACCCCTTGATCAATTAATTATTCATTGTTCCTCTATTTTGCTTTTAACGCAAAGGGAACTCGTCTGGCCTTTTAACCTTCTAGGGGCCACCTGGGGATCTAAACTAAAGGAAATTGAGGTCCCCTGGTACCGTGGCTTTCTTCTTCCCAGTCAGTTGCAGTTACTCGCTCACTCCGGTCATTCCGAATGCTCAATGGGTGCGAACATTTGATGCCCAGGAGGCTGGGTCGGTCTCGGTCGACTATTGTTAAGAGCGACTTCAACGTGCTGCTTGTAGGTGACTTGGAAATGTCCTAGACCTACCACAGGGATTCGATTCCCTTGGTCGTTCTTAGAATTAACTTTTGTTTCTGGAGTTCTTTTAATTTGATATTTGGGACCAGTCATCTGATGTGTCCCAGACACCATTAACAGGAAGATCCTGAATCGACTTCCACCTCACAAGAGCTTCCTTCAATTTTTACGATGATTTTGACTTTTCATCCGCTTTCCGTCTGAGCACTTTCGATTAGTAACAGTTTGATGGGTCTTTCCTCGGTTACTGGCTCGTTTGTTGCGCTCCCACTTTCGCTTGGCTTGCTTCAATTCAGTTTTGGTGGAGATTTACTGCGCCTGTTAGGGCTGTTATTTTTTGGATTCCTACAGACTTTCTCGATGTGTCCCCTTTTCTTGCAAGCTCGGCAGATGGCATCAAGGAATCTGCAATCAGCTCGAGGGTGGTTTCCTCCGCAGCGGGCGCATTCCGCCAGTTCTTTTTTTTGCGCCTTTTTGTTGGCGTATAGGCGGTGGACCTCATCATCATCATCTTCTGATTCTGATGATTCGTCAAAATCTTCATGATGTGTGGTGGTGGGAACTTGCTTCTTTCCTCTGGCTAGGATCGTTTCATTGTTATTTGCATTCATTTGCTTCATAGTTGCCGCTGACTTATTCATGGCTTTCTGCGGCAGTGGCTTCTGTGATTGCTTCAGCCACTGTTATATTGGGTTTATTTAGCAATTTGCTTTTTGTAAATTAGAGTCTTTTAGCCCTAGGACCACTCGATCTTGCATGGCTTCATCTAAGTTCGGAACTCGCACGCTCCCCCCAGTTGTCGGAGGGCTCCCACCAAGTCAGCGATGGTCTTGCCTTCTTTTTGGTCCCTTCGGTAGAACTCGTGCCGTTTTGATGAGATTTGACACTACTGGTGCGTAGTGGGCCTTTAGCATCTGCTGGAGTTCAGGCCAGGTCATTTTGTTTTTACGGTCTCTGGGCTTTGCAATGCTTTGGCCATCTTGAACACGTTGGTCCACAATGCGTTAGGAAGACAGGCCCTCTTACACGGTCTGAGATCTCCTCCATCTCGTTGCTTTCCTAAATTACATTTGAAAATGGTCTACGAGGATTCCCAATCTCTTCATTGGATTGAAGGGTGCGGGCGGTGCATTATTTCCGGCCATCTCTTCTAGCCTGGATTTCAATTCGCCACGTGCACAGTCTCACGTTTTAGGACGATCCCATCCTCGTCGCCAGTGTTCCATTTGGAAAACGTGAGGTTAGAACTGGGTTCCAACAGCAAATGTCTTTATTTCAATTATTTACAACAAACAGAACGGAATGGTTTAGCTCAAGCTGCGGCAGCCTTTATATATACGGTTTGCCTGCCAGCTTGTAGCCAATGGCAGTTACTTGATTTTGCCGCCTTTCGGCGGTTCTCTCTGGATTGGTTCTTAGTGAACCAATCCCATGCAGGCCTTTCTGGCCAATCACATTTGAGACATTTGGAGTATACCATTTTATACAGAAGAACAATGTCAGTGTTGATTCTCAGTGAAAGAAGATAAACTTCTAAGAACTTAAAATAAAAGCAAAAGGTAAAATAAGGTTTTGGCTACAGAAAGTTCTAAGGACTCAAGAACATTTGAGTTTTGGACTTTGATTATTAAGATTTTTGAAACTATTTTTTCAACAGAATATATTTTGGAAAAAGAAAAAAATGTTTTTACATTTGCAGTCATAAGACAAGCATTTTATAATGGTGTTTAGAGATATCTTTGAAGAACTGCATAGAGATCTGCTTCAAGAAATAGAGACTATATTGTGTCTTCTAGAGAACAGTCTGCTACCAAATGAAGATATCAGAGAAAGAGAATATCAAGAAAAAATTTCTTGAGGAGAATATGAATTCTTTGAATAAAAAAAATTGTCACCAGATACACTGCATGAGGTTTTAAAAATAAAAGAAGAAAATAAAAATGAGAATCCCAGAGAATAATTGGAATAATTTCCTTTTGTTGGATTTACAAAAGAGATTGTTTAAGGTGATAAAGAAATTTGTAATAAGGGTTATTAACTATCTGAATAGATCACAAAAAAAAACATTATTTATATAAAAGCAAAAAAGACGATAGGTTTATTTAACCAGGGATAAAATGGAATATTATTGTTATTCTGGGTATTTTTTTTTTTGATTAATTGCTATGTTACAGGATTTTCCAAAAATGGATATGATCTAAAAGCTTTTTCCCAAAGTTAATTTATGCAGCCCTAATTTTACAGTACGTATTGTACATAAACTAGATTTACACTTTACTGTTATTCTTTAGTTAAAGTAAGGAAGTTTGGAGATTTTTTTTAAAGGAGAAAGGTCATTTTTCTGTTAGAATAGAAGGATTATTTTATATTTGTGAAATATAAGTGGAGATATGGAGTATATATTTGAAGATAATATCAGCAGGTGCAACTAGAACCAGAAACAAAAAATTTACTGCTGATCAATTATGTTACAAAAATCTTGCCAGACCGATTGTATTCCCTTGCAAATGGTGAGATAAAGCTTCAAGAATTCTGGGGGAGATCAGGCCTGTGCCACTTCCTGCA
Organism: Laticauda laticaudata; assembly: GCA_004320025.1. Classification (NCBI taxonomy): domain Eukaryota; kingdom Metazoa; phylum Chordata; class Lepidosauria; order Squamata; family Elapidae; genus Laticauda; species Laticauda laticaudata. The sequence goes on along the minus strand of BHFT01064749.1, from coordinate 12,777 downwards.
GTGCAGTGACTCCAAACTCTTGCCCCTGTTAACCACTTCCTTTAGTCTAGCTGGAGATTCCACCACAGCTAAGATTTTATTTGGGATATTGTGTATTGGGGCTGGTCTTCTATAATTGGGGAATGGTGCCCTTTTGCTAGGTTTAATTTGAAGAGGAGGTAATTTTTTTATATTAGGACATTGGGAACACTTTATGACTTTCCAATGGGATTTTGTTACAGTTAAAAGTTGGGATGTGGAATGTTTTGTTTTAATTTTGTTCATCAAAGTTAAAATCTTAGAGCTTTGTAGGGACCTTCAATCAATCAGAATTAAGCTGAAAGGGACCTTCAAGGTCTTCTAGTCCAGTGGTCGCCAACTGGTGGGCTGCAGCCCAAAATTTTGGTGGGCTGCAGAGAAATCTCACCCCCAAAGCAATTAATCCAGGCTGCGCAGAAACACAAGGCTGTGCCACCCATATGGTCCATGGGAACCCTCCCTGCTCACTCACTCTTTACTCAGCAAACTTGCCTGTTAAATTGCTATTTTTCCCTTTTCCGACCATCAGCTATCCTGCTCTGCCGGGAGATTTAGACTAGCTAGGGAGCAGGAAATGGTTGGATTTCTTGCTTTCTAGCTAGTCTTTAGATCTTCGGCTCTGCTTTTAAGCACAGCCGAACCTCCCTTAGGACTGAAGGTTCTATTATTCAGTGAAGACTCATGGCAAGCAAATTTTATGTGACAGACTCAGGTAGCCAATGGCAGATAGATAGATCACTGAATGATTCTGTGAGCAACTCAATCTGCCTGCCTGCTTTGCCTGATTTTGGGTAAAAGTTGCTCTTTTTTAAAAAAAATTCAATATGCCCAGCCAGTCACATGATCACCAAGCCACACCCACAAATTAGGCCATGCCCACAGAACCGGTTAGTGGTCCCTGGGATTTAAAATTATGAGTTTGGTGGTCCCTGAGTTCCAAAAGTTTGGCGACCCCTGTTCTAGTCCAATCCTCTGCTCAAGCAGAGCATCTTATATCATTTCAGACAAGACTGTCCAGTATCTTCTTAAAAATCTTCAGTGATGAAGCACCTACAATGTCTGAAGGCATGCTGTTCCACTGGTTAATTGTCTTCATTGTTGGAAATTTCATTGTTTTTTTTCCTGTCCTCTGGTGCTTTGGAAAATAAGTTGACCCCCTCAATAAATATAAAAATATAAGTAAGTACAGTAGCACTTAGACTTACATACCATTTCACTGTGCTTTACAGCCCTCTCAAAGCAGTTTTACAGAATCGGCCTATTGCCCCCAATAATCTGGCTTCTCATTTTACAAACCACAGAAGGATGGAAGGCTGAGTCAACCTTGAGCCAGTCAGGATTGAACTGCCTGCAGTCAGCAGAATTAGCCTGCAATACTGCATTCTAACCACTGTGCCACCATTTTATGTGATGAAGAGTTTTACTAAGAGGACATGAAGAGATTAGGGAGTTTTTTGCATTGTCACAGAGGATGGGGAGTCTTTTTCTTAAAGGGGGTGTCCTTTTATACAATTATATATTTTGTTCTGTTTTGTTTTTTTCTTTATTTCTTGGTTGCTTTATTCAAACCTCTAATAAACTTATCTGGGGGGGGGGGGAGAAGACGTAGGACATGATTTTAGCATTATTTTTTTTTTACAGATGATAGCCATAAAGAGAGAAATAATGAAAGAAACTCAGCAAAGCTAAGTCATCTATGAGTGGAAGAGGATTTTCTTTTGCTATTTTTCCTGGTTTATAGAAAAAAGGTTTAATCAGGTTAAGGCTGCTTTAGGACTTACAAAAAAGTTTTCATGTGTTTCCTGTTAAAAAATGGTCTCCAATTTTCAATAGTTGTGATCATAAGAGGCTTTGAAGGCCTCATGTAGCCCAGAGCTTCTAGTTTCCATAAACCCATGTGTCATTGAAACAAAAGAAACTTGGTTAATAGGTGGGAAAACATTAATTTATGACTGGTTCTTCTTGCTCTTCTCAGTTTTCATCCCTCATTATTATGTACATTTCTGAACAGATGTATACATATACATAATATATATTTGATTACTACCACACGCCAAACACAATAATTGCTTAAAATAAAAATACTTAAATTATGATAATGCTTCCAGAAGGTATACAAATTTAGATTTTAATTGATGTTCAGTGCCAACCAGCAAGAATACAGTATATATATCTCTATTCCTTTGATATTCTGTCTTCCAGTACTGAGTGTAGTTCTTGCATTTGCAGGTAAACCTATATTCTTTCTTTCTTTCTTTCTTTCTTTCTTTCTTTCTTTCTTTCTTTCTTTCTTTCTTTCTTTCTTTCTTTCTTCAATACAACCTAGAGCAGCTAACAATCAGAAAAATGCTAAGTATGTAAAAAAAACAACCCCTTATTATCCACCATTAAAAAAAAATCCCTAAGTTTGCACTAGAGTTCAAGAAGAAAAAGTTTAGGACCCACCTTCTTAAAAGCTTTATGTATTAAAATCAAAAGTTGCTGGAATACAGAGAGTCACGGCATTTTTTTTAATTAAAGCTTGTTCAACAGCTTGCAAAATCAGCCTTGTAAAGCTAGCCTCATACATCGCAATACAATGTGCATTATTTAGTCTTGCTTTAGCCAGATGTATGCTGTAACTTCTGCAGGAGGTAAAGTTGATGAGTGTAAGTTATGAAAACAGAAGCCAGAGTGGCTTCACATGATAAATAAGTGTGACATATCAACTCAGTCATTAAGTACAATATACAGTATGTTTATATAAATACTTATCATGGATCATTCTGAAACAGTCACTGATTCAGGGTGATCCAAGGCAACTAATATATGAGATTGATCTACCAAATATGGAGGCAGTATATAATTCCGTGGAGTCCACTGAAATTTTCTTTAAAGGGATAGTCTTCCAGTAACTCAGGTATGGTTAATTACACATGCTGATAATAGCTACCGGTCTCTGGAGGTCAGTGAATTAATTTTAAGATTCCCCTCCTCGCTTGCCTGACTACTTCTATTTTTCTCCTATTTCTATTATGTAAGAGAAAGATTGTCCACAGATTCAATAAAAAACAAATAGCTAAGAAACCCACATACTGAAATTACAACTACCTACCTGAGCAGTGTCGAAGCATCATATTATTGACTAGAATAATCTCATTTGACGTGAGTTAAAATAAAAACAAGACGTGCACAGTATATCAAATAAAAGTTAAAAGTTGTAAAAGTTTATTTCTTAACTAGCTCTATACCTGTGCTTCGCGACTAAACGCGACTATGTGGTCAGGCTTAGTTTTTGGGGAGGAAAATAAGGGAAATAAATTCTTCCTCTGCCTACCAGCAACCTTCTGTATTCATCTGGCTAGTGTCCTGTCAATATGTGAGAGTTGAGGGCTGTTTAGAAACTGAAGCAGTATGTGGTGTATGAGCAAGAAGAAGACAGAAAGGAGGCTTAGCGTGGCTAAGCTCAACTATTCTGTTCCTTGCTGCTGTGAAACTGAAACTCCTCTCCTCTGCTTGTGTTTTGCATTTGGAACACATTTATTTTCAGGTGGGGAGGGGGAGTAGAACTCCTTAACATCAGAGTGTGTAAATAATAATATATGAAATACTAATGCTCTGATGGTCATTTTGAAAAATCCTTTCTTAGTGAGCACCTAGCTATGTTTTTACTTATACCTATTATCTTGTAAGCAATTGACAAAAATAAATAAATAAAATAAAAATAAAATAAATAGATGTACAGGTTACAGTCCTTCTTGCTACAGCAAAGCATATTTTCATCATCACTTGTCTAGGCTATCACAACATATTCCCAGCTGGGTTTCTGTTGACATCCACTCAGCAGTTGCAGTTGGGTACAAAATGTGTATCCTGTTTGTTTAGCGGCAATTTCCACTTAGAACACAATACACTTGTGGTCCAGACTGTGTCTTGTCTTTCAATAGACTTCTCGATGCAATTTGAAGGGCTGGTTTAGATCTGAAAATGGCACTTGAATACCTGTAGATCTCCCCTTTGCAATAGACACCATCCCCCTAAAAATAGATTTGCCCATTTCAAGAGTACCTTTTCTCAGCTTCAGTGGATTTACCAATCTACCTGGACAGAGACAGCCTCACAACAGTTATTCACAGTCTGGTGACTTCTCAATTGTATTATTGCAATGCATTATCTGGAGCACTCCCTTCGAAAATAGTTCAGAACATTCAATTAGTTCAAAACGGAGAAGTTAGATTGCTCATTGGGACTGACTGATCAATCATGTTGTGTTATTTCTTTGCCATCTATACTGGCTGCTGATCTGTTTTCATACTCAATTCAATGGATTAACTTTGATCTTTCAATATAGTTTAGGATCAGGTTAGATGAAGTATGTTCCACCTTAAGATTTTCTAATGAGACCTTCCTCCAGGCACCCTCATCAAAGGAAGAAAGTGTGGAGGGTCTCGATAAGGGTGAGAGCTCTTTCTGGGGAAGGGAACCTCCTTTGTGGAATTGTGCCTCCTGAGAGCTTGACTGACACTCACATTAGCATCAGTTCAGTTCTTAAACTGATCATAGATTTGACAGATTTCAAAAGAAGCAAAGCAATATAGGTAGTCCTTGACTAGCAACTAAGACTTACAATTAAGGCTAAGATGCTGAGCTTGTCAATCAGAAAGGTTGGCAGTTCAGTGGTTTGAATTCCTAGCGCCGCGTAATGGAGTGAGCTCCCATTACTTGTCCCAACTTCTGCCAACCTAGCAGTTCGAACGCATGTAAAAATGCAAGTAGAAAAATAAGGACCACCTTTGGTGGGAAGGTCACAGCGTTCCATGCACCTTCGGCCACTTGACCATGGAAGCATCATCAGACAACACTGGCTCTTTGGCTTTGTAATGGAGATGAGCACTGTCCCCTAGAGTCGGGAACAACTGGCACATATGTGCAGGGGAACCTTTACCTTTACCTGACTTACAACAGTTCATTTAATGACCATTCAAAGTCACTACGGCATTGAAAAACTGAGACTTATAACCATTTTTCATAGCTATAACCGATGATCATGTGATCAAAATTCAGATGCTTGGCAACTGGTTCATATTTATGATGGTTGCAATGTCCTAGGGTCATGGGGTCCCCTTTTGCAACTTTCTTATATACAAAGTCAAGGGAGAAGCCAGATTCACTTAAGAACCAGGTTACTAACTGATTAACTGCAGTGATTCCCTAAACAACTGTGGCAAGAAAAGTCATAAAAAGGGGTCAAAACTCACTTAACAAGTGTCTCACTTAACATTTTAGAAATTCTGGGCTCAGTTGTGGTCGTAAGTCGAAGACTACCTGCACAGGTAGTGCTTGATTTATCACCAATTGCTTAGAAATCATTTGAAGTTACAACAGACCCTCCTCCAAAAGGTATTTATAACTCGCTTCCAAAGTTCCAATGTCTGCCTCTGCATGGTCACATGACTACATTTTGGGTGTGTGGCAATCAAATGGCCCATATTTACAGCAGTTTGCAGTATCATATGACAGCAATGTATCACGTTTTTTGCCCAAAACCAATAGTTTTCTTGTGGAGGCATGAAAGGTATGGATACAGAAAAAGAAGATTATGTGAGACCAATACTCAGTAAGGGTTTTAATAGTTCATGAGGCCTATGCTAACAACACCATTACTTTAAACAAACTATTTTTTTAATAGTGTATTTTATGGACTTTCTAAAATTCAGTTCCTTTCACTCTCTACAGTTCATGGTATCCATTTCTGGATTCTGTTAAAATCTAAAAGCTAAATAATACATCCGCATGACGAGTAATTCACTTACAGATTTTTATTACCCCATATGGTGCTTTTCAAAATACAACCAATTGGTTAAATTCAATGTGAATGGTTCAGTCATGGATTATTAGTCCTGAAGCTAACTGATGCCACCATGTTGAGAGGTAATATAACAAAAATACCACATGCTAAGCAATAAATCTATCACTATCTAAGAGAGGTTGATGTACTACACTGGGATTAAATACATGGTATTAAAGGATGAAAATAAATTAAACAGCACTAAATAAATAAATGGTAACAGTGTGTTACTACTATTACTACACTGGTATTGCAGAGCAATGAAAGGCTATCATAATAGTAGAGCAGACTAGGACATATTCAAAGACTTGTGTATTTTACTTCTCTTTCTGAAAACAAATCCCATTCTTATTAAACAGTTCTGAAATGTCTCTGAATTTCAAGAAGAAAACAGGCATAGGGAGTACAAGTAGTCCTTGACTTATCACCAGAGGTGGGATTCATAACCAGGGGTGGATGATGCAATGAGGCCTGATCCCAAGAAACTAATAGTGCATTGTGTGGAAGCTTGACAACTAAATGTGTGGAAGCTTGACAACTAAATGTCTATGGAGGTACTCAGTCATCCAGGTCATGGTTGTTTCAAAGGTGCTTTTTTCAAGAGGCAACTGGACTTTCTGGTGTTTCTCTGAAGATGTTTCACTTCTCATAATAAGAACATAATAAGTTCCTGAGACAGGAAGTCTAGTCCTGCCAAGAATGCAATAAGGATTAATGGAGAGGCAGTTTTTGTAAGCAACACCAGACTGTTTCCTTCTTGCCTTCCTTATAGGATTAGGCCAGTAATTTCTTCTAACAACTGGTTCTCCAAACTGTTTAGTATATTAACAACCGGTTCCAGAGAATAGGTGCGAACTGGTAGAATCCTACCCTGCTTATAACCCATTGCTTACCAACTCTTTGAAGTAATAACAGATCCCCAAAAGGTACTTCCTAACCAGTAGTGGGATACAATTGTTTTTACTAGCGGTTCTGTGGACATGGCCAGGTGGTCATGTGACTGGATGAGCATGGCTATGTGGTCATAAGACTAGAGGGGGGTCAAAAGTCTTTTTTTCTTTTTTTCTTTCGTAGCCTAGTGGGCCTCAGGGAAGCATCCTGGAAGCAAAATAAAGGGGGGGGGCACACAGCACCCTGTGCCACATTTTTGGCCTACTGGGCCTAAGGGAAGCCTCATGGGTGCTGAAAAAAGAAGCATTTTGAAGCCTTCTGAGATAAGTACAAAAGTGAGGGGGGATCACCTGTGCCACATGATTTAGATTAGCTACAAAGGAAGAAATCTGACAATTTTCTGCTTTCTAACTAATCTAAATCGCATGGTACAGCTGACTGTTGGAAATACCAATTCGACTGAACCGGTAGCATTTTTTTTTACTACTGCTTTGGGCGAACTGGGCCGAACCAGCAGCTTTTCACTTCTGTTTCTAACATCTTCCGAAGTTCAGATAGTGCCCTCCAAAAATATTTGCCTAAGTAAATACCAAGACTTTCCATTTGCCTTTCATGTTTTAGTCAGAAGGTTTGCATATGTGTAGGTATATGTATCAGAGGTGGTATTCAGCAGGTTCTGACCAGTTCTGAAGAACTGGTAGTGAAAATTTTGAGTAGTTTGGAGAACCGGCAAATACCATCTCTGACTGGCCCTGCTGACCCCATCTATTCTCTGCCTCCTGAGTCCCAGCTGATCGGCTGGGCCTTCTTTGGTTGCCCTGCACAGGAGAATGGAGCTGGAAAGCAAGTTAGTGAGGTGGGGAGGGAATGGGATTTTGCAGTATCCTTCCCCTGCCACGCCTACCAGGCCACATCCATAGAACTGGTAATAAAAAATTTTGAATCCCACTACTGACATGTATGTATGCACATGTGTAACATATATGAGTACATTTATAAACCCACAACAGAAGTAGGGTTTATACTGTTTAGTTGATTTCTTACTAAAATCTAATAGCATGAGTAAAGCCTTAGCATAATTTATTAGAACAATTAGAATGTTTCCTTGTTGTCTGCTAATTAGATTATACTTTGTAGTGGTAATTACACCAGACAAAAGAGAAGAATAGTTTTAGATTTCTAAAATCATCTGTAGACTACTTGAGGAGAGAATGATCAATAACACTAATCTAGTGGAACACACGTTCCTGAAAAGAGATATTTTTTCTTGATAGATACCCAAAATAATCACCGTGGTTTTTTGAAGTCCATCTTAAGCCTCATCCTCTCTAAAAGAAGCACCGACACAGAGGAATATTTCTGAAGCAATTGTTATACATCAGGAATGGCAACAAATATGTTCTGAGCTTCATCAAAAAAGCACTGGAGTTATTCTTTATGTTCAGCTGCAGAAAGAGAGTACAAGACAATTACGTGTCTGTTTTATCTTTGGGAATCAACACAGAAGACATTCCTGCAGGTCCTCTTCCTAAAGCAAACTTGCTAAAAAAAAAAAAGGATGCTCTTAGTAGATCTTTTATAGAGCTATCATATTTGATTGTCTAGGATTTTGCAGCCCATATATAGTAAGTCTACTTTTTAAGGATGCATCCATAAGTTTGCAAGAAGGAGCAGGACAGTAGTTTCAAAATCACCATTGTCTGTAACAGATAGGAATGACCTCATACACAATTTTTGTATGCCATCCAGAGTTGCAGTCATATACAGTAAATGTGATGGACAGATGGATAGATGGATGCTGGATAGAACTAGTGCCTGGACCCTGATGGCTCCCAGGTGGGGAGAGGGACAAGCATGAATCGTGACCAGATGACTCGGCCCAGAAAAGCCTACTTTTTGGGAGGGGATGGAGCTAGAAAACGAGGGGAGGATGCCTTTGGAAATTGAGTGCAGGAAAGCTTCAGGTCGATAGCTGTCAGGAGCAAGTTGCCCTTTCACTGTTTGCCACTATCCCTGCCCAGGAGCCATCATTTATGACCATTGCAGCATCCCCATGGTCATGTGATTTGCATTCATATGCTTGACAACTGACTCACATTTATGACAGTTGCAGTATCCCAGGGTCATATGGTCTCCTTTTGCAACCTACTGCCAAGCAAAGTCAACGAGGAAACCAGATTCACTTATCAACCGTGCTACTAATTTAAGATCTGCATTAAATCACCAAACAAATGTGGTAAGAAACATCATAAAATGGGACAAAACTCACTTAATAAATTTCTTACTTAGCAACATAAATTTTGGGCTCAATTGTGTTCGTAAGTTTTGCAGAAGAACAGAGTTGGAAGGTCATCTAGCCCAACCTACTGCTAAGCAGCAGACCCTACACCATTTCTGAACAAGTAGGAGTCCAATCTCTTCTTGAAAGCTTCCAGTGATGAAGCTCCCACAACTTCTGAAGGCAAAGCTGTTGCATTGGTTGATTGTTCCAATTATTAGAAAATATCTCCTTATTTCTAGATTGAATCTCTCCTTGATCAGGTTCCCTCCATTCTTCTTTCTCTGGCCTTCAAAAGCTTTGGAAAATAGGTTGACCACCTCCTCTCTGTGACAGCCCTTCAGTTGAGAATTCTGTATTCTTTGCACATTGGCTTCACTTGGCTGGCTCAGGACTTCTGGGAGTTCAAGTCCACAAGTCATAAAAGGGCCATAATTCCTCACCCCTGCTTTAACCAAAGCAAGTCCCCTAAAAAGTGCATTGAAAGCTTTCCGGTTTCACTCTGCCGCCACAGCCGCTGCTTCATTCAGGTTTGAGAGAGTTATTGCAACCTCCAAGGATTCAAATCAAGGTCACCTAGAGCAAGTGAGGGAGGAGAAACCTGCCTCTCCTCTTGATATCTGAGCCCCATTTCCCAGATGGGATGCTTACCATTCTTTGAAAGCTCAGTAAAATTCTACATTTGTTTTCAATCGAGTGAAAAGAAACACATTCCTGAATTTCTCATGAGACCAGCACAAAATCTAAACTCTTCACTGATAAGCAAATAGAACATGTCACAGGCAGTACAGAGTCAATCATTTAACCAAAGAAGGTGCAAAGAATAATGTTGTGGATTTTAAAAGAGAGAGAGAGCCAACCAGGGGGAGCAGGATTGCAAGCTAGGATATGTTTGATAGAAGATGGCGTACCTTGAATATGATCAGACACATTGAAATGTATCAGATTAATTGTACGGGAGTTAATAACAAATTTGTAAATGATTTAATTAAATGCCTCTAAGGTCATCTTGCTTAATGCCTGGAGAAAGAAACAATGTACACCATAGTGCACTGCAACAGATATGGGCTTGCTTAAAGGAAATCATTCAGAGCTACTTGCAGAGGGCAAGAAAATACAAGGGTCACTAAAGCCAAAAGGAATCTGGAAAAAAGTTAATATAACATCCAGATGATTCTGGCACTGACTTCAGGTAATATAGAACAGCCTTCTATTAACGTTTGATCTGAAATCTCTGAAAAGAATGCAAAGCATAAAGGCTGAGTGAATGGCTGTTCTAAATAGCTTAGGGCTGTGATGGCAAATCTGTGGCATGCATGCATCTCAGTGGGCATGTGCACCATCACCAGCTGATCTTCTGAGTTTTGGCACTGGCCAGCTGGTCTTTGTGGATGCTGGAGCAAAAAATGCTATTTTGGGGGCCATTTTCCAGCTGTTTTGGGAGCCAAAACTGGCCCAGAAAATGGCTTGAAAAACGGCCTGAAAACACCCGAAAAATGTTCCATAAACAGATATGCGGACACCAGCCAGCTGGTCTTTGGTTTTCTGGCATGCCCATGCACGTGTGTTCTGGTTTGGGCACTCAGTGCCGAAAAGGTTTGCCATCACTGGCTTAGGGAATATAGGAAAGCCTGAAACAAAAGATTCTGTTTTTAATAGTGTTTAATGACAAGATTTCTCTCCCCTTCCCAAAGTTACACTACATGAAATTTTGGGGATGATTATAATAGACCTCTTCAACTTCAACTCTTCACAAATATAATTTCGGAACGACCATATCACACAGAAATTTTGGGAAATATGAAATTAACTTTGAACGATGATAAGGTATTTGATTGTATACCGTTTCCAACGCATGAGTTCAACAGGCCAAAAGTGCTGGTTTTCATTTATACTCAATGTCCAATGCATTTCGCTGCAGTGTCCAAAAGGAGTCAGCCAGCATTGATGGATTCCAGTTGCTCTGATACCAATTTTCATTATGGCAATATCCTGGTGAAAACTTTCACCATGTCCATCATCAATTGCACCTAGTTTTTTGGGAAATAAGTTCAACTGTGAATGCAAATGAATCAAATGAATCTTCAGTGCAGAGGTGGGATCCGATAGGTTAACTACCAGTTCGGTGATTTACAAGGTTTGGTGATTTACGATGTGCTTCCCTGCACGCTGCTGGCACGCGCGTGTAAATCGTCATCAGCCTGGTGCCTGGACAGCTGAGCAGCACTGCATGCCGAGAAGCAGCCTTTGGAAAAGTACTTTTTTCCTGCTTTTTAAACTGTGAAGTTGAAAACGCAGGAAATAAAGGTCAGGTAAGAGCCTGGGCGAGCGGGTGGGCAAAAACATCAGCAGACATAGAACCAGTTCTATGTCTGCTGCTCTTCAGAGCTACCAGTTCTACAGAGGTGGACAGAACGGGTAGAAACCTAACCCTATTTCAGTGCTATGTCGCACTTCATGATCTTGTATGCTATAAGGCAGGGGTGTCAAACTCATGGCATTACATGATGAATTGGCACTTAATTTTTCCCCTTCACTAAACTGGGTGTGGGTGTGGCCAGCACTTGACGCACCTAACTCAGGGGCCGGGAGTTTGACAATCCTGCTATAAGAAGTTTATTAACCAGCTGAATGTAGTTTAGTGCTCTGTAATGCTCAATGACCTCTTTGAATGCTTTCCAAATGATTTTTCTCTGGCCCCACTAGCAGATTTTTGAACTGCTTGTCACTGATGACTTTTCTGACCTTTGGACCACCAAGAATGCCTTCCTTAACCTTGGCATCAGTTATTCTTGGAAACATCTATCTCAAATAAGAAAAACTTTCACCTTCCTTGTTCATTGCTTTGACAACAATTTTCATCGGTCCAAGTTTTATGTGAAGCGGAGACAAAAATATTTTTGTCATGTCAACCAAATGGTTCACGTGGCATATTTTTCTCTCCTGGAACCAAATTCTTTCTAAGTGGCCATTTCTTTTTCCTATTATGTGACACTTGCACAGCTGTCCCATTCACGTATATAACAACATCACTTGATATGACCAAGCTTGGTATATCTGAGCTGTATTCTAAGCAGCAAATTCACCACTTTTCAATCTCCATAGATATTCCAGTTGTACCTGGTATACTGGATGTGTTTTAGCAACAGCCCATTTTTGTAAGTTTCTTTTATATGTGCAACATAGCCCATAGGTACTGAAAGTTATACATTTCTATTGTGTAAAAACAGACAATTTCTATAAAGTGACAGGTTAAGTTACAAGTTATTTTTGTGTTAAGCAGCCAAAAATGTATCAGATATATATTTTTCTTCAGGAGGTAAAATCTGCAATCATTACATGAAGAACAGCCTTAAATTAAGGCTTGATATGAAACCTTTGAAAAACATGTGTTAAGTGTGAGTTAGATATAATCCAGTTTTTGAATACTGTATCTCTGTAAGGTATACTTCTAGGGTGCTGGCTATGAATCAATGGATTAGTAATTCCTAAAGACAATCCTTTCCTTTCAGTTCCTAATAAGGAATAATACTGACTTATCCCTTCAAGGATGTCAGTTAGGCCCGGTCCCACTGCACTTACAGATGCAAAGAGGATGTAAAATGTTAACAAAAGCTTGCCATCCTTTGGAAAACGCTATGCATCCATTGTGTACTCACTGCATACGTGTTTCATACGCTCTATCTGTCAAGCATCTGTCCACTGCAATTTCATCCACGCAAGAAGTTTTGAGCTGCACAAAACTTTGTGAACGGATGAACTT
>BHFT01064744.1:0-14395 GCA_004320025.1 Laticauda laticaudata | reverse complement strand
GTAAAAAAAAAAAAAAGAACTTGCAAGTTCCACAGGAGCAACATCTGCTTTGTTCCACAGTTAGCCTCCCATCCACCCCATTACGGATTTGCCTTCTTTAACTGAGCTCTTCTTCAGCGATATCCACAATTATAGGAATTCTAGGCATCATTTTGTTTGAAAACTGTTAGCAATGAAGGACTAACTGGCAGAAACTAATTGTTTCCCCTGCTTCATTTCGGTTTCCTAGTCCATAGAGTCCGATTCTATTTCCATTTGGCTGGAAGGTGGGGTCTCTTCCATTGAGGACCTGTATCCTGCACGAGTCAAAAAGAGGGCTGTGAAAATATTTACAGACCCCTCACATCCTGGACATAAACTGTTTCAACTCCTTCCCTCAAAATGATGCTATAGAGCATGGCACACCAGAACAACTAGACACAAGGACAATTTTTTCCTGAATGCCATCACTCTGCTAAACGAATAATTCCCTCAACACTGTCTGACTACTGACAAAGTCTGCACTACTATTCTTCTTCTCATCCTTCCTAGTACCGATCTCTTCCCACTTATGACTATAACCGTGTTGCTTGTATCTTTACAATTTATATTGTTTTCCTAGTATGATTTGATTGCTTATTAGTAACCTATGACTCTCACTGTTGTATCTTATGATTCTTGATGAGTGTATCTTTTCTTTTTATGTACACCGAGAGCAAATGCACCAAAGACAAATTCCTTGTGTGTCCAATCATACTTGGCCAATGAAGAATTCTATTTTCTATTCTATATTCTATTCTATTCCACTCTATTCTATTCTATTCCTTCCGATATTTATTCTGTTCTGTTCTGTTCTGTTCTGTTCTGTTCTATTCCATTCCATTCTATTTCATTCCATTCCACTCCATCTATTCTGTTCTGTTCTGTTCCTTTCCATTCTGTCCTGTCCTGTCCTATTCCATTCCATTTATTCTATTCTATTCTATTCTATTCCATTCCATTTATTCTATTCTGTTCCATATTTTCTATTCTATTCTGTTCCATTGCATATTTTCTATTCTATTCTATTCTATTCTATTCCATTCCATTGCATATTTTCTATTCTATTCTATTCCATTCCATATTTTCTATTCTATTCTGTTCTGTTCTGTTCTGTTCTGTTCCATTCCATTCCATTCCATTCGATTCCACTCCATCTATCCTATCCTATCGTATCCTATCGTATCCTATCGTATCCTATCCCATTCCATTCCATTCCATTCCATTCCATTCCATTCCATATATTCTATTCTATTCTATTCTATTCTTTTCCATTCCATATTTTCTGTTCTGTTCTGTTCTGTTCTATTCTGTTCTATTCTGTTCTATTCTATTCTTTTCCATTCCATATTTTCTGTTCTGTTCTGTTCTGTTCTGTTCTATTCTACTCTATTTTATTCTATTCTAGTTCACAGGCTCCCCTCCCTCCCTCCCACGAGAAGAGTTCAAAGGGAGGAACTCTTGCAATAGCTCTCCTTGGCCACCTGATGGTGCCACATCCACACATTCAAACAAGGAGCGGCTTCGCCTTCCTCCTCCTCCCACTTGCCTTCCCTCTGGCAGAATGGGAGCAGCCATGCCCACCCCTCCTGCCCCCCCCTTTCCCTTACAACCACTTACTGCACCAGGGTGAGGGGCCTGCGGGGGACTCTTGCATCCTCTCAGATTGGACAGAATGGATGGGCAGGCACGGGCTTGAGACCAACGCCTAACAGGCCCGTTTAGATGCCCCTGACTGGGAAAGGGTACCAAGGAAGAGGAAGATGTAACGCAGGGGTCCCCAAACTTGGCAACTTTAAGAATTCTGGGAGTGGAAGTCCCCCAGTGTTAAAGTTGCCAAGGTTGGAGATCCCTGGTCTAACGTAAATCCCACTTCAGCTGCTGACAGTCACTGAATCCAGCTTTGCCTCTTGCCCACTCTGGTGACATCCAGCTGCACAGGAAAGGCTTGGGGTGGCCTTTGGGACCCGGCAAGTTGCCAAAATGCCTCTCTGTCTAAAAGGCTCCCTAGGGCTGACTGGGGACCTGGCAGGTGCACCCCACCGCCTGAGTCTTCCCCTTCCGCTCCACAAAGTTGTGCCTTTCCTCGAAAGGCGCTTTTGGCCCAGCCGGACCTGGGGGAAGTGTGGAGCGGTCGGCTGCATTGGGTTGGGCTGGATTCTCTGAGGGACCCCCCTGATGGTCATCCAGCAGGTCACTTATTGGAGGGGATCCTAACTTCACCTTTGTCTGCCCCCCAGATCCGTCCTTCCCACCCACCTAACAAGGCTGTGGAGCCCAAGCAAAAGGATGCCGCTTTTCTTACCCAAAAGGAATCCGAGCAAAAGACTCCCAAAGAGCTGACCCCAACCTCCTGGGGCAGGGGTCTCCAACCTTGGCAACTTTAAGACTGGTGGACTTCAATTCCCAGAATTCTGAGAGTTGAAAGTCCACCAGTCTTAAAGTTACCAAGGTTGGGGTCCCCTGTCCTGGGGAATTTTGGCACTGATGGGCGTGGGTATGTCAACCTCATTTCTCCCACGGGGTAAAGCAGCCCCGGGAAGAGTTTTACTGGGACAAAGAAGTTGCCTTCGGAAGTTGTGGGAGCTTCACCCCTGGAGGCTTTCAAGAAGAGACTGGGCCGTCATCTGTCAGAAACGGTGCAGGGCAGGGGTCCCCAAACTTGGCAAATTCTGGGAGTTGGAAGTCCACAAGTCTTAAAGTTGCCAAGTTTGAGGACCTCTGGGGTAGCGTCTCCTGCTTGGGAGGGGGGTGGACTAGATGACCTACAGGGTCCCTTCCAACTCTTAATCTGTAAGTAAGTCAGTAAGTAAGTAATGGAGGCNTAATGGAGGGCGCCGAAGCCTCCGAGGAACCCCCTCCCTCCAACCCGCCCTCGCGATTACCCCCGCCCCGCCCCAGCAGCCTCCCAGGCGGGCGGACCGCCGAGCGCACAGGGTCCGAGTCGGGCCGCCGCGCGGCACGGCGGGAACTGTAGTCTCTCCGGCGGCCACAGGCCCCGCCCCCTCCATCTCCTCCTCCTCCCTCCCTCCTACCCGGAAGTGGGCTGGCGGCTCTAAGATGGCGTCTCCTCCTGCGGGGGGCCCGATGGCGATCGCGATGCGGCTCCGGAACCAGCTCCAGGCCGTCTACAAGATGGACCCGCTGCGGAACGAGGTGAGGCGGGGAGGGCGCGGCGGGCTCGGTCCGGCGCTCCGCTCGCTCGGTGGCCCCGCGCCGGCGGCGGTGCTGCTGCGGCGGGCGTGGGAAAATCGGAGCTCCGGAGCCGAAGTCGGGGCGGTGTGCGGGGTGTAGATCCGCCCGTCCTTCGGGAAGCGGCTCTGACCCGGCCCGGCTGTCCGGTCCCTCCGTCCGCAGGAGGAAGTGAAGGTGAAGATGAAGGAGCTGAACGAGCACATCGTCTGCTTCCTCTGCGCCGGCTACTTCATCGACGCCACCACCATCACCGAGTGCCTGCACACCTGTGAGTGGGGAGGGGTCCTGGGGAAGGGGGCGAGGGCGGTTCGGCTTGCCCGCATCGACGCGGCTGCTCTCGCCCCGGGTCTCGGCGGTGCCTTCATCCCCGCCCTTGGGATGCAGGCGTTTCCCTCCCCCCAGACCAAGGCGACCCCCCAGAAGAATTCGCCCTTCAAGCTCAGGAACTTCTCCCAGCAGCTGCTGCCTGACCCTCCTTCCTGGCCTTCTTCGTCCAGGGGCTTATTCAGGGATCCTCAGATCTTGCTATCTGACACCTGTCCGGAGAGACACCTCCTCTCCCTCCCTCCCTCCCTGCACCTGCCGGCTGGACATCCCCAGAGGAAAGAGTGGGGAACTCCCCTTCGTGGTCACCCTCCCTTCAGCCTCCCATCGCTCCCTGCCCCGTCTGCTGGGCGCTGCCCACAGAACTCTGCCCTGGGCCCAATAGGGCAGCGTGGAGGAGGCAGCCACACTTCTTGCCCTGGCAGCTCTACGCCACCCTGCCACTGCTGCTGTGCTGGATGGGGCCACCCAGATTCCTGGCACCCGATTCCTGACCCCCAATCATCCAGATTGCAGTCCGTTTCGGCTTCATTTCAAGCCAGCTCTGGTTTGTGTGTGTGGCGGGGGTTCCTTCTGCTGTCTCCCCTCATTCGTGGATCGAGATTTAGAATAGCACAAGGGCCTCCTTCCTGATGGACCCCCCCTTGCTAATTCCATTAAAACTGAAGCAGAACAGCTGCTCCTGGGTGTGGCCAGCCAGGTGTCCATGGAACATGGTCCGTATTTGGTGGTTTCTTGAAGGCAGATCTCATGAGNGCTCCTGGGTGTGGCCAGCCAGGTGTCCATGGAACAGGTGTCCATGGAACATGGTCCGTATTTGGTGGTTTCTTGAAGGCAGATCTCATGAGAGAGCTTGCTGAGGTGGCTTTGGCATTCCTCTCATCTGCTAAGCCAGAGGATTCTTATCAAAGAGGAGGGTGAGGCGAGTCAGCCCTCCAAATGCTGCCGGGGTTTATTCACTCAAAACTCTCCACACCTACAAAGGGCAGCCTACTCTTTGAAAGGGGAAAAAAACAGCATTGTCCTCTCCACTTGCTAGAGGTAGAATGCAGTGCTTGGATCCTGTCCCTGCTCTCTCCTCCCTCTCCCCCATCCTCATAGTGATAGCTGTATGAGCCGTATAGTCAGTGAAGGCAGGGGCGGGGCCATAATTGCCCGGTTACCCCAGGGCCTTGGCGGCCGGTCAGGACAGCTCTTCCCGCCCGCAGTTTGCAAGAGCTGCATCGTGAAGTTCCTGCAGACCAGCAAGTACTGCCCTCTGTGCAGCACCAAGATCCACGAGACTCAGCCGCTGCTCAACCTCAAGCTGGACCGCGTCATGCAAGACATTGTCTACAAGCTGGTGCCTGGCCTTCAGGAGAGTAAGTAGGGCTGGGGACTCTGGGCCCATCCACTCTCAGGTGCTTCCTGGGCACTGGGGATAGCAAGGTTCCCGGAAGGGCCTCACTGGCCTGTGGGCAACAGGGAAGAACTCTTGTGACGGGCAAACTCTTCCCAGTCACATGCCATCAGCAGCAGTGACAGCTTCCAACCTCAGCCTGTGTCCTCCTGGCCAGGAGGTGCTGAAACATCCCCCCTTGCCTTGGAACCATCTTGGCTGTACCCCTCCCCACCCTCATTCCCAAGGAACACAGCTCCTCATATCCGGGGATTCTTCCTATGTTTCTGTAAAGGAAGGTTCTTTTGGGGGGCATGAGTCTTTGCTGAACGTCCCGCACAGAGAGGTTCCCCACGTTTCCCCCCCACACTAATGCAGGAGTGATATTCAATTTTTTTAACAACTGGTTCTGTGGGCGTGGCTAAGTTGGGCATGGCTTGGTGGTCATGTTATTGGTTGGGCATGGCCAACTCAACATCATTCACATCGAGGCATGGATCCCCTCGCCTGGCCTCTCATGACTGTGGGGATGCTGCAACAGTCGTAAGTGTGAAAAACGGTCATGTCACTTTTTTCAGTGCCGTTGTAACTTTGAATGATTACTCCACACAAGCAAAGTAGTGGCAAAGGAGGGGAAAAAAACTCCAGAGAAGTTCTTGAGACAGAAAGTCTAGTCCTGCCAAGAATGTAATAAGGGTTAACGGAGAGGCAGTTTCTGGAAGCAACACCAGAATGTTTCCTTCCTGCCTTCCTTACAGGATTAGGCCAGGAATTTCTTCTAACAACCGGTTCTCTGAACTGCTTAGAATGATAACTGGTTCCAGCAAATAGGTGTCAGCTGGTAGAAATCCCACCCCTGCATTAATGGGTTTCTGCTACTAAGCATTTTAAGTTTCGATCCAAACGTTATGAAAGATTTTACATCTTAGAATAGCTCTGTGCTTTATTTCTGAAGTTTCTTTAACAGTGTTTATTGTTTGGTTAAGTCATTCAGGAAGCGTTTGTGAAAGGGTGATTTAAATAGCCAACTGATCATAGCAGCTCAGCTGCCTGTGTTGAAGGCACACACACACNAGGAAACGTTTGTGAAAGGGTGATTTAAATAGCCAACTGATCATAGCAGCTCAGCTGCCTGTGTTGAAGGCACACACACACGTGTCCCCTACTGGGCCAGCAAGTTGCCCCTCATCCCTTGACTCTCTTCTTCCTCCCCCCAACCCCCAAATGTCACAGGTGAAGAGAGGAGGATCCGGGAATTCTACCAGTCCCGAGGGCTGGAGAGGGGCAGCCAGGCTGGCCATGAAGGTAAGGCTTTGCTCTCCCCCTGTGCAGGCAAGGGGGGATTTGGGTGGGCCAGAGCCCCTTGGCTGACAGCCTGCCTGCCTTCCATCCCAGACCCTGCCTCAGACCGCGTGGGCCTGCCCTACACCACCTTCGACCATTCCCGCGCTCATTATTACCGCTTCGATGAGCATGTTACGCTCTGCCTGGAGAAGCAGAGGTGAGGAAGGGGAGGCCAAATTGGGCTCGGGGGTGGGGGAGGACTGGTCCCCTGGTGCTGCCCACCCCAGGGCCTTTGCCAGGGAAAGAGCAGGGGCCAGAGAAGGTCACTGGCACTGCTGCCCAGGAGCCTCAGTCGTGGGGCCTGGCTGGTGGGAAGGGAAAGGGACGGTCATCCTGCACGATGAGTCCTCGGGGATTCCTGCTTCCTTGCAAATGCAGGGTGAGCCTTTTGGGGAAGCGCTTTGGGGGGAGGGGCTGGCAGGGGGCTTCCTTCCTCTGGGTGCCTGAGCTGCTTCCTCACTTCCCTCCCTTTCGAGGCGGGCCGGATTCAGCCTCTTCTGTCTTCTCCTCTTGCAGCAGCTCTGGGAAAGAGAAGAGCAAACACGTCCTGCAGGTGAAGAGGCATCTGGAGCTTTTTGGCCCCTTCTTGCCACCCTGGGCCCTCTTCCCATATGGGCACCTCCCTGTCTGGGAAAGGGGAGGGGGCTGGCAGGTCCTCCCCCCTTTCCCAACTTTCTGTGCCAAAGAGCCTTGAAACTATGGGAGGCCCTGCAAGGGCTGAGCGTCTCCTCATCCTGCTGGCTTCATGATTCCCTTCTCTGCCTCCCTCACACACCCCTCCCCACACACACCCCCCACAGCAAAAGTACGTCCGCTGCTCCGTGCGAGCCCAGATCCGCCACCTCCGCCGGGTTTTGTGTTACCGACTGGAGCTGGCCTTGCAATATGTGAGTCAGGGTCCCACTCGGTCCGGGGGAGGGGCACGTGCCAAGGTTCGGGGGGGGGGGGGCTTTNCTCACCCAGGTGCAGATCCTGTTTGACAACGAGGTGCTTCCGGATCACCTGACGCTGAAGCAACTTTGGCTCAGCCGCTGGTTTGGCAAGGTGGGGGCACGTTCTGGGGGGGGGAGGTGGCTGCCCTCCTCCCTTCCCAGGCAGGCAGAGCCCTCAACACACCTCTCTTGTCTTCCAGCCGGCCCCGCTGCACCTGAACTACAGTGTGAAGGAGAAGAGGAGGTAGGGGGGGGCGATGGACCGTGATGTCCCCCTTTCCCAGAGCTGGTCCCCCCCCCCTTTCCCCAGCCCTTTAATTTAAGGATCTTTGCTCTTCCACGGGCGTTTATTTTTGTAATAAAAAGACTGACAGTGGCCTTCTGGGCTCCAGCGGTTGGCTCTCCTTGAATGAGCAGGAATTGCTTTTTGGGGGGGCGGGGGAAATTGGGGGAGCTGCTAAAGCTAAAGCTGCAGTTCTCCAGACTGGCCAGCCGGGGGCAGGCCCACTCCTTGCCCACTCTGGCATGGAGGAGGGATTCCTTTCTCATGCGCCGGGAGGTGGTTGAATATGCCTTAGCTCAGGCCTCTTTACCAAGGGGCAGTTGCAATGGTGGGATTCAAAATTTACTACGATCGGTTCTGCGGGCGTGGCTTGGTGGGCATGGCAGAGGAAAGTTACCCCAAAATCTCCATTCCCTCCCTACCCCATTAGCCTGCTTTCCAGCTCCGTTCTCCTGTGCAGGGCAACCAAAGGAGACCCAGCCGATCAGCTGGGACTCAATGGGAGGCAGAGAAGAAATTGTGGGTGGGATTTGCCAGTTCTCCAAACGACTGAAAATTTCCGCGACAGGTTCTCCAGAACTGGTCAGAACCTGCTGAATATCACCTCTGCTGTGGCACAGTCCTGCAGCTGGACAGAAGAAGTTGCTGTGTTTGGCCAGAGGCTACAAACATCCCTTGCGCCCCCCCCCCTCCATTTTCCTAATTGTGTACTGTATCGCTTTTCCTTGCATGTCGGCTCAAGCTGCCCCACCTGCACCAAGCAGCAACACATGGAGGACTTTGAGGGCAGGAGATCTTCCCTTCACACAGAGGTGGCTGACCTGTGTGGGAACTCTGCTTGGCTCCCTTCCAGCCACCTGGATCTTGCTTCCCACAGCACAGGGCTGACTGGCCACCCCCTTTCCTTGAGCTGGTGGGGGGGGGGGGTTCTGCCACAGCTATCCGCCACTCNGGGGGGGGGGGGCTTCTGCCACAGCTATCCGCCACTCCTGCCCTTAGGCCCTTTGGCCTTGCAGCCGTTCTAGGCAGGGATCTGGTTTCCTGCCAAGGCCAGCTGTTGCAATTTCTCACACTGCCCCAGAGCCCTTGGGCTGGGCTGCTGCTCCCCCCCCCTTCCCCAAAGCCCCCTCCCTTGCTAAGGAGCTGGTGAAATGATGGGAATGGGGTCTATGTGGGGGTTTGCATTTCACAAGCTGAGGAATCTGCCTGGTTTTTGAGGGACCCTTTTAGTTTTATTGCTACAAGAGGCCAGCAAAAATTTTGTGCATGCTCAGGGATAGTCTTGGTTTTTCTTGGATTGGAAATGTTTCCTTTCTCTCATCCCCCCCCCCCTTTTCTGGAATGTGCGCTAAGGAGGTGAAACACACACAAACGCACACACACACACACACAGACAGTCATGCTCCGGGCTGCTAATAGCAGGAGGCTCCAGGAGGGTAATCCGAGCCGGCTCTCTTCGAGGAGCAGCCTGTGGCGGGAGGGAGCATTGACGTGGGAGGCTGCGTGCTTCCCAGTGCAAAGCTTGCAGGGGTGGCCAGACCCGGGACAGCTGCCTCGGCACACCCGACCACATGTTGGCAGGTGCGCGCAGGCCGCCGCTAGCGTCCCTGCGGGCTACTGCAGCAATCCGCCACCTCTAACCCTAGAGACTCTGCTGAGAGTTGAACTTTCAACGACACGCACACGCACACACCCGCGATCACTTGCAGGCATTCCCGGCGCGCGGGGAGCAGGTCGGGCTGGCTTAGTTCGGCTTAGCGAGGCCTCGTCTCAGCCCCAGGCGGTAATTGACTCGTCCCGTCGGCAGTATTGCGGCCCTTTCTCTGCGACCCTCGGGTGCCCGCCAAGAACAAGGGTCCCCCAAACATGGCCACTTTAAGACTTGTGGACTTCAACTGCCAGAATTCTCCAGCCAGCTAAACTATGCTATGCTATGCTATGCTATGCTATGCTATGCTGTCTGGAGTATTTTGGGAGTTGAACTCCACAAGTCTTAAAAGTGGTCACGTTTGGGGACCCCTGCTGCCCCAAAAGAACAGACCTGAAAGGGCAAAAGAGGATCCTGCCTGGTGAGGCTTTGGGGCTTCAAGAAGCATCTGAGAGCGCCCCGTGCCCAGAGTAGCTCAGGAGCCAGGAGGGGGTGGCCATGACCTGTACTGGGACTGAGGAGACCCCCAGGCCGCTCCCTTCAACCATTTGATGGCAGGTAGGATCTGCAGAGTTGCAAAAGGGGTACAAAAACAAACAAATCGGTTTCAGAGAGAGGCTAATGCCGAGATGTACATCCAGCTGGCTGGAGAATTCTGGGAGTTGAAGCCCACAAGTCTTAAAATGGCCAAATTTGGAGACCCCTGGCCAAGAACAACCCCCCACCCCCGCCAGCTTACAGAGAGCCTCAGTTTTCCAGACTCGTCCGAACCGAGAAACGCGGCCCTGCTCTTCGCCCGGCTTTTTGTCAAACCGCACAGCCCCGCCGCCACCTCCCCGCCCGTGACTCCATCCTTCCCGCCCACGCGGAGAATTTTCTCAGTCGATGCCAGTTCCGGGGTCTTTCCTCGGCCACCGCTGCCTCCACCCCCCCTCCCGACGCGGCCCTCCCTGCTCCGGTTCTCGGTCTTTTGCTTGCCGGAAAGCCGCCGGAGCTGCGGGCGCAATTGCCAGCGTAGATGGGAAAGAGGAGGAGGAGGAGATGCAGCCCAGAGGAAGGAGGCTGGGGGGGGGGGGGGGGGNGATCCCGCGTTCGGGGCTCAACGCAGCGGGAAAGCTCCTAGCTCCGCCCCGCCGTCGTCGTCCCCCTTTTCCCCCACCACCACCGTGCGCAGGAGATCCTTCTGCAAAGGAAATGGGGTGGATTGCAAGGGTCGCCAAACTTGGTCACTTGAAGACTTCAACTCCCGCATGGTCGGGAAGGGTGGAGCACAGCTGGGGTGGAAGATCAGCAGCTGGCGGCCCCATAACCAAAGTGCCGGGGGGAGGAGCTTCCCCGTGGGGCTGCTGTCTGTAGCTCCGCCCTTTCCTCGAGGAGCAGCTGCTGACTGCGGAGTGGTGCCTTCGGAGCTGGCATTCCTGAAGTCAGGCGCCCACGCACGCACACACACACACACGTGCTCCTCTACAATTGACTTCGCCAGCTGAAAATTTCACTTAATCCTGAAGAGTTACACACGTGCCAATGGAAAACTGGAAAACGTCTGGACTCGTCTCAAGAGCATTCGGGTCGATGCTCCTGCAAGGGGAAATCCCTGCTCGGTGGCGGTGTAGTTGTCCCAGGACGTACTGGAGGGGAAGGGAAACTACTTGGATGGCAACGGGTCTTTTTGATGCTAGGAAAGGGGACCAAAAGCTCCTTCTCTCCCTGCTTTTCTTGCCCGCAGCAGTTGGCACTTTCTGAAGCCCCGGCGGGGAGGGGGAAGATGACTGTTGGACCCAGACCAGGTCCGAACCTTTGAGGATGTAACAACAGAGTCAGTGAGTTCCAGGCACTGTCCACTCTGGTCAATACTAGCCACTGACCACCAGCTCTCAGGGCAAGGAGGCTACCACAGCTCCGTGCACAAACAGAACGAGGCTTTTATTTATTTATTTATTTATTTATTTTATTTGTCAAGCAAGTATTAGATAACAGCTATAAGTATAAAGCATGGTTATGAATACATGAAATGGATACGGATTAAAACAATAGGACGGGGACGGCAAGCACGTTGGTGCACTTATGCACGCCCCCTACAGACCTCTTAGGAAGGGGGTGAGGTCGCTGGAGGCTGAGGCTCCCAGAAGCAGCCCCACAACGCCCATTTTGGGGGGGAGCTGCATCTACGTGCTGCCATACGCATTACTTGAGGCTGCGGATGGGCGCTGGGAACAAGCCTGACTCATTCCGCCTGTCTCGTCTTGCAGCTTCCCCGCTTCCCTAGCGCCCCCCCCCCCCCCCCCCCCCAGGGAGCCATGGTGCTGCGAGGACAGGAAGGCCCAGTGCTGGCTTTCTGCCGCTTCCGGAGGATGCTGCCTCACAGATGCGCGCCGTCTCTCTGGCTCTCGGTGGCTTCGTTTCCCAGGATCTGCCGCTGCCCAGAGACGGGAGTGGGCCACGTGGGGACAGATCAGGAAGCGTCGAGCCAGTCCCGTGTCGAAGACTTGGCAAGTGACCTGCTAACCCAGCCCTGCTGTTGCGTTCCTGCGCCAGGAGCCTGCAGGAGAAGCGGAGGCTCAAAGGAGCCAGACATAATTTTATGGTGTTCCCAGTGGCATGCAGCAGCAGGGAGAGCGAGGAGGAGGAGGAGCGTAGGGAGGAGGGTGGGGAGAGGAGGAGAAAAGGAGAGGGAGGTAGGAGGTGGCTGCGTGTCCAAGAGACGGGCCATCATGGTGGCCTAGCGCAGGCCAGGCCAGCCGAGACGGGGTGAGGGCTAGTAGATGCTGTCCAGCGAGCCAGAGGACAAAGGGGGTGGGGTGTGTGTGGGAGATCGGTCACCTGGGGGGAGAGGCAGCTGTCCCCGTGCGTCGAGTGCAGGCGAGAGACCTTTCCTGGCGTTTGTGGGAGTGGGTTAGTTGCGTGTTGCTCGAGCAAAGTGTGCTCGTGGTGCAGTGAATTGTCATGGCCTGCGGTGGGTGCCTGCCTTCCTGCTTGGGAGGTACAACCCTGGCTCTGTCGGGGGTGGCTGGGAGGGATGTGGGAGTTGGTGTCTGTTCGATGGATCAGGCTTCGAGTCATAGAGCGTGGTACTGCAAAAAAAGGTAGAGGTGGTACGAGAATCAGGGGGTCGCCGAGAAGTTGGGTGTGGCAACTTAGCGTTAGACGTTGTCGAGCGGTTCAAGGCTCGTAGCAGTTCTCGAGGCCAGAGTCGCTCGGCAAATCTCTGCGTGATTAGCATCTCTCGGTGCGACGAGCATGGAGGTGGGTGGTCAAACCCGCTGACTGTGGAGATGCGCTGTGTCGGCAGGGTGTTGCCTGGGGCAGCGTGGGAGGAGGAGAGCCCGCGTCTGCTGGCCGGCAGCGTCCCTCTGTCCTGCCGTGCGCTCTGAGGAACGTGCGCCAGCGGTGCGCAGAGCTACAGCCTCCCTTGCCCGACTGGGGTCAGAGGATATAGGCGAAGCGCCAGTGGGGTGCCTGTCTGGCCAGCCACCTTTCCGTGACATCACCTAAGCGTGTGACTCCGCTCCCGCCCTCGCCTCATGCTGGGAGCAGACAGCCCGTATGAGCCTATCCCTGTGGAGCCGGTCCTGTGGCCATCAGAGGTACAAGGAAGGGTCGGAGAAGGCGAGGTCGCGACTCGCAGGACCAAGTTTCGCTGCGGAGGAAGACGGTCCGCCTGTTATAGAGGGGCGTTCAGACGGGCTGAGCCGCCGCTGTTCCCCGCATCCGGAATCCCAGTGCCCGCAGGACACCAGGCGAGGGTTGGGGGCAACTTTGCCCACCCTCCCGAAGACACTTTCTCTCCCAGAGATTGAGTCCCTGGAACCCCGACGTTTTGGCAGNTTTGGCAGCAGCGGCTGTCCTTCCCTGCAACGACCTGAAAAACTTGGAGAGACCCAGCTGGTCACTGGGAGTCCCTGGAACCATCCCCTCACCCCTTGGGGATGCATGGACCTCCACGGGGTTTGCGGGGTCTTGCAACCACCCCCCTCAACACTCACATTGCCCACCGCAACTGAAGAGGGGGAGGGTCCACACCTGCCCTCCCTCTCTCCTCCTTGATTGACAGGAGAACATGAATAATTCAGCCCTGAGGCCCCCCTGCCTTGGGAAGCTTTGGTTGCAATTAGCTCCCAGGCCTGGAAGGAACAGTTCAATAAGGAGGAAATTGCTTTAGGGAGCGCCTGAGCAGCTCCAAGGAGAGCCCGGGAAGAGGCTCCCCACCTCCATCACAGGATGGCCTGTCTGCTCTGGTCTGGCTCCCAGGAGCTCCTCCTAGAGGGGGAAAAGGGGGGAGGGGAGAAGACAGGGACCTCTTTGGCCCTCAGGGGCAACCACTGGAGCTCCACTCTTCCCTGCGAGGAGAGAACTGTGGGGAGAGAGAGAGGACAAGGTGAATACATAGAACAGAATTCTTTATTGGCCAGGTGTGATTGGACACACAAGGATTTTTGTCTTTGCTGCATAAGCTCTCAATGTACATTAAAAAATAATAAAATACATTCATCAGGAATCATAAGGTACAATGCTTGGTGAGAATCATAGGTTACTATTAAGCAATCAAATCATACAGTTGTAGTCATAAGTGGGAAGAGATAGGTAATAGGAAGGATGAGAGGAATAATAGTAATTCAGTCTTACTAAGTAATTTGACAGTGTTGTGGGAGTTAGTTGTTTAGCAGAGTTATGGCATTTGGGGAAAAACTGTCCTAGTTGTTCTGGTGCGCAGGGCTCTATAGCGTCGTTTTGAGGGTAGGAGTTGAAACAGTTTATGTCCAGGATGTGAGGGGTCTAGAGATATTTCCACAGCCCTCTTTTTGACTTCTACAGAATACAGGTCCTCGATGGAAGGCAAGTTGGGAGTAATTGTTTTTTCGGCAGTCCTAATTATCCTCTGAAGTCTGTGTCTGTCCTGTTGGGTTGCAGAACCAAACCAGACAGTTATGGATGTGCAGATGATAAATTCAATAATTCCTCTGTAGAACTGGATGAGCAGCTCTTTGGGCAGTTTGCGCTTCCTGAGTTGGCGCAGAAAGAACATTCTTTGTTGTGCTTTTTTGATGACGTTTTTGATGTTAGGTGTTCATTTTAAGTCCTGGGATATAATAGAACCTAGAAACTTGAAGGTCTCTATTGTTGATACTTTGTTGTCTAGTATTGTAAGAGGTGGTAGTATGGGAGGGTTTCTCCTGATGTCTAGAGCCTCTTCTGCCCACCTGCCCTTTCCCAACCAGGGCCCTGAGCACTTGGGGCTCGGTTGAGTTCCTGCAGATGAAGCCCCACCAGAGGAC
>BHFT01064743.1:0-12298 GCA_004320025.1 Laticauda laticaudata | reverse complement strand
TTTTCACTTAACTGTTGAAATAAAGACTTTTACTGTTGGAACCCGGTCTACCTCGCGTTTTTCCGGACGGAACACCTGTCCTAAAGCACAGCAAATAGCAGAAGAGTTGCCACCATGGATTCCATACTTAAAATCATGATGAAATCTCTGACAATTTATAGGTGGTAAAAAGAGACAGCATTGGAAAATAATTAATCACCTTTTTTAAAGAATACTTATCAGCATACAAAAACCTAAGATAAATTTTGTGTGGGAAACAGAACAGGCCATTTAAAGTATTTTTTTAAAAGAAAAACAGTTTCCAATTCTTAAGGCTCGTTCTGCATAAAGACTATACTAAGCCACTAATTCTGCTTGGCAGAAACCATTTCTTCTTCACTTGGATGTTGTAGTCATGTAGTTAAAATGTACAGTGCAAATGTTGTTATTTAAACTGAAATTTGAGTTTAGCAAAATTCACTTTATACATTTCTGATTTTCATTGAGCATACTTATCCTACTTTGACCAAATATATTATTTTTCAAGGAAAATGCAACCTTGCCATTCCCTTGAGGATGAAAATGAAATGGTAAAACTTCAAACCATGTATACTGTATATCATATGTACTTTCCCATTATCATATATTTTGATATAATATAGGAAAACAATATAAAATGAATACATATGAAAATACGATAATAAGCAAAACACGTTGATCTATAGTTGGAAATCAAGCTTAGAACACCATGATTGTCTGCATCTGTCTCTATAGTAAATAAGAGAGATAGTAATAAACAGCCACTTTCAATTAAAGACACCTCTGGAATTAATCAGGTGTTATTGTCAGGTCTTTAAAGAAGGACATGATGACGGCTTATTGCAAACATGTTCTTTTTAAACTTGGTTAAGTGTCATACTTTCCCCTTTTAAGTAAAACCATCAGGTTATGGACATCTCTTCTGAACCAATTATTTGTCACTTTTAACATTTACCAGCTCCTGTTTCTACTCAAGCAAAAAAAATGGTTTCATAACATGAGGCAGCTGAAGCCATTTTTATACACAACAATATAATAATAAAAGAGCAACCCAATTCATTTTCCATTACCTAGTGTCTTCAGAAATCAGGCTACAGTAAACAACTTGATGGTCTTGACATTTTCTTTCACAACTTAGTAAATGACTTTGGTTAATAGTATTTTGCACATGACAGCAAACCCAGCTACGCCCCTGAACACCTTCATCCACCTGGAGGTCATCAGATGTGCTGGGACTGTAATTCTCCTGGATATGCTGCTTAGGAATTCTGCAAGTTGACTACCATCACATCTGGTAATACATTTGCTATAAAAAAATTAAAAAGGCAAATACCTATCCATAGGAATCCATGGGAACAGGACAAGGAAGGGCAAATGAAAAAAATATATTGCAGAGTTGCAGCACAAACTCTGCCTCTTACGTATTTGCATGTAACAAGATGTCATTTTAGCATCATTGTGGACAGGAACAGATGTCTACAAACTAAAATTTAGCAAACTTCATAGCTAATGTCTGAGGAACAGGATTCAGATAAGGAAACTGAAGATATAGTTTAACTCATTAATTAAAAACTAATTAACTATTAATTTTATCATCCATTCACAGAAGAAAGTGTACTGTAGATTTAAAGACACAAGAAAAAGAAATGGCTAAATGTAAATATCATTTACACTGCTTCAAGCAACTATAAAATAGTCTTCAAAACTTCAAAAGTAATCATGTTTTATACTTTAAGAAAAAACTGAAATTACTAAATTACTACCATGGACTAGGACAAAGTCTATTTTTTTTCCAGAGAGGGTAAATGTACAAGGCATCTTAGGAAAGGATTCTTTTTATTGAAGGAGTCATTTTCTGGAATGCCTTTTTTCCATAATTTTTACAGTCTGACTGTAAAGTGGAATAGAAGATTTTATAATTTTGCTCTCTTTCCAATGCTGCCTATTTTCAGCCAGTCTGTCTGCAATCTTACTATTACTTTGTTTTCCTACATTTTTTAAATGTTGGTGTGTTTTGTACCCTCAACCCACTCCACCCCAAAATGAGTAAAGCGAATGTCAATGTCTATAGGAGAAAAGCCTTTGAATGTGTAACTGCCATATGTTGGCATTCGGAGGAGCTGGGCAACTGACTAATGCAACTGAAGTTTTATTAAAGCAGTATTGCTTCAGAGAAACATCAGTAAAGTTCTTTTTGAGGTCTTAGTGT
This sequence comes from Laticauda laticaudata, assembly GCA_004320025.1. NCBI lineage: Eukaryota > Metazoa > Chordata > Lepidosauria > Squamata > Elapidae > Laticauda > Laticauda laticaudata. The sequence continues at coordinate 10,071 of BHFT01064743.1, read as the reverse complement.
AAATGCACAGAGGTGGAGAACAGCATGTGCACCAAATTCCTTGTCCATTTTGAAGCTTTCCACATATTCAGCTTAATAAGACTACAATTCCTGACAAGTACAGGATCATATCCAAAAAACTTCTCAGTAATGAAGCAGTATTGATGCTATTACCTTCTGAGATATCTTTCAATTTCCTATGACAGAATATAGTTCCTAATGGCCTCCCATTCAACTATTAATTAGACCCAACCTTATGGAGTAAAGCTAGTGAGCTGCTATCCTCTAGCTGAGAAAATAGGACTATTGTATTACCAGTTTACCTAGCTATAACTCAACATGCCAAGAAATCTTGTTCTCAGCAGGGATTTTAAGACATTACAAGTAACACATTTTCTAAACAAACAAATTTTGAAATTTATATGGCAAAAGAAAAGACCCAGGGTAAAATACAAATAACTGCAGGATGCTAGAAAGAAAGGATGCTTCGGTCTCCTGGAATTTGAACTGTATCATCAAGCTGCTGTAGCCACATAGCTTAAAGACTGTGTCAATCTGACAAACATTAGAAAGTTTTGATCTCCAGGTTGGCTGGCCTGTGTTTGTCTGGGAGGGGAAGAGTAAGCACCATTTGTATTTTCAAAAGCATTGGATAAGAAATGTTTTGTAAAGCACCTGGGAACAACTGTTCTAAGGTACCACTGTGGCTATCAACAACAGAAACAGTTATACACCCAAATGTTCTGGATTCTGATAAAATTGTAAGATAAAGAGATTTGCTAAATGAAAAAGGAGAATTAAAAAATAGGAGCCAACTGCAATTACAGGGAATAGAAATAGAATGGTGGCCCTACTTACAAATACAGACACATTACAAAAAAGATGAAGAACTTGATAAGATATGGCTTGGGGAAGAAAGAAAAATGATCAGTAAAATCTATAAATACTTATTAGACTACAAATTAAAAGAGGAAACTGTTAAAGACTGCATGATAATGTGGGCCAAAAATGTGGGCCATAATATCAATCTAGATCAGTGAGAACATCTTTGGCAGATAAATTACAGATTAACGATGTCAGCCTCTTACAAAGAAAATCTATATAAAATGATCCATTGCTGGCACCATCCCGAGCGAGGTTAGCCAAATGTTTCCCAACATAACACTGAACTGCTGGAAATGTAATTTCATTCAGGGAACATAATTCCACATGTGGTGGACCTGCCCATGTGCACAGAAATTTTGGCAAAAAAATTGGAATTTGGATACTAGAAGTCTTCAGAGGCTGGCCAGGTCATCTTGGGATGCTTTCATCTGGGGTCCTATACTAAATATGAATTTGGGCTTGATTATTTAATTTTGCTAATTCTATGACTCCATACAATCAATAATATAAATTTCTTTGATGTTTTGCCCACAAGCCTATGACTCTTCAGATATTGGTATACCAATGATGTAACCCTGAGCTAACATGACTGGAGGAGGAATTCTGGAGTTGAAGTCCACAACTCTTAAACTGTCAAGTTTGAAGACCACTGATGTAAACCATTATTAAGTATATTTCCAAGTCAATACACCTTAAATAAAATTGAGCTTTTAACAATATACACTAATAGTGCAACAGGAGTGTACAACATATGATTACTCTTGTTATTCCCAAGATTAAAAAAAATTGTTGGGAGAAAAAGAATGCTAGATTAGATTTTTATTTAGAGAAGGCTGGATGGGAAATAAACAAATGCAAAGTACTTTAGGAGAAAGTAATGGAAAATGAAGTCTGCACCACATCCAAAAAAAATACATCATCATCTACTTGTAAGTCATCAGAAGCAGAAACTTACTTGAACTTTTTTTTTCAACCCAAAGGACAAAATAAAGTTCCCGCCTATTTTTTTTTCATCAAACAAAAAAAAATCATTTGTTGGTCCAAAATTACTACAATATACAATTTTAAAATATGGTACACGAAGAGCTTATAAAAGCTTGCCAGGTAAAAATGTATGCAAATAAAATATAAATTTGCAAATAATGCAAAGAAATTAAAACTAGAAAGTTGTTCCTATATATCCTATTTCTTCTTCAATAGAAGGTATGGCAAGGTCTGTTTTATTTGCATCAAAATATTTTATTCAAATGACATTTTTTACAACTTGCTATTTTGCCCTTTTATTTTAAATCAGCAATTTCTCCCAAATACATAAAGGATGATATGAGTCAAAGTTTACAGTACTCTGATGTAATACGCTTGTGTGAACACATTTATGGGTAAAGCAAGGACAAAGTCATATTTCAACAACTCGCTTCTCAACTGATGCACACTGACTGAGCAGCAATTGATAGAAACAGGTGCCATACTAAATTAGAAACATGCATGGTTTTCAAAGATTTGTCTTCTGGCTCCTTCCATAGTACAGTTCTTTACTTTAAATTGCGCAGAAGCATTCCTTCTCTTAAGGCCAAGTAGTGCCAGAACAGTAACTAAATGCATGAGAGAGTCACTATTTGGCCAGCTACACTCACTCCAAGTCAGATTTGGCAATGAGTAATAGCTACAACTTTGCTTTAAAGGGAAGTACAGTGTCAGAATAAATCATAAGGATATCTTAAAGCAGAACATACATATCTCTTTTTTTAAAGCTGTTCATAGTTATCTGCCCCACAACTGTTGTTAACACATTGTTTTAGAGATGGAATAGACCAATAGGCATGATTATTAGAGTACTTATTGAAAAAAAATAGGCATATTAATGAATTAATATATACACATACATATGTATTGTATGAATGTGCGTATAATATTGCGTCTGTCAACTACACACACATACACACACAGAAATTATGGAAGAAATAATTTTCATGCTCTTTCAGATTTGTTTAAATTTCAGATTGGTAATGATACTCACATCTTCACTCTAGCTACAGATGTAAAAATTTTAAAATAACTTGCATGATTTGTGGATAACAAATGTATAAGCATAGAGTAAAAAAAGCTTCCTAGAAACAGGCAAAAACCACTGATTCCTGCGTTCCTACAGGGCAAGATCAAAAAAGCCACAATGATGTGATAGAAGCAGCATTTGGTTTTTATTAATGTTGTACATGCACCATCACCGCTGCCACATGGACTTTTTGACCATGCTCTGAGAATGCCTCTTGGTGAATGCTTCTTCTTACCATATCAGCTTGGAGAACAAAATTTGGCTTCTTAGTTACCTCTGAAGTCACCTTTCCTGTCAGTTCTAGTTACCTGCTTGTCTCATAGTCACAGCTACAAGCTTGCAACAGGGCCATTTTCAGAGTTGATCTTTGTTTTGCCAGATGATGATAAACAAACAGCCTAGCCTCAGGTAGTCCTCAATTTACAACTATTTGTTTAGCGACTGTTTGAAATTAGAGTGGCATGGCACTGAAAAAAGTTACTTACAACTGGTACTGCGACTGTCACAGTGTTCCCACAGTCACATGATCAAAATCTGAGTGCTTGGAAATGCATGTATTTTTGATGGTTGCATTGTCTTCCTGGGGCCATGTGATCATCATTTCTGATTTTACTAGCTGGCTTCCGACAAAAAAACTCAATGGGATAGCTTAACAACACATGATTCACTTAATGACCAGGGTGATTTGCTTAATGACCATAGCAAAAAAGGTGACTTGTTTAACAACTGCCTTGCTTAGCAATAGAAGTTCAATAACATAAATGAAAATATAAAAGCTACAATACTGTTAGCAGTTCATGAAGATATCCATATGTTCTGGCTAAGAAAAGGAAGCTGGACATCTAATTTGTATGCTTAGTAATACTTAAAGTCCAGCTTTAATACCATACAGCCTTAAAATCTCCTCTTGTTGCTTGCTATCATCTGCAGGGCTGGCTCATAGGCCAGATGCATCACATGCAGGCCATTTCATAGGGGGAAAACATCACAATACATCATGTGACAGCAACGTGACATGGTGAGTTTGACACCGTGATCTAAAGAGAGTACAGAGAACTCTACCCTAAATAAATTGTTAGAAATGCTATACTTTCTTACTTTAACTGCAACATTGAAGAAACCACTGTATTATATAGGAATAATACTAGAAGTAAAAGAATTTCATAACACCATAACAGCATAGTTGTACTACAATGTACTTGTCTTGGAAAGGGATTCCTTCTACTTTTGCTATACATTCCAACCTCACATTACAGTGAAAACGACACACTATGAAAATTGATACTGAATTTAAACCAATTACAGTAACTGTAATTAGGTTATACAACAGTGAGTTCAAAGACCAGGAATATGTTTGCCATCCAGCACTAAGCAACCTGATGTGGTCTTTTGACAAATTGATACCCTATGTTTCCAGCAGAAGCAAATCTAATTTGATAGGAGATTGCGTATCAAGGTGATTACATTTCATAGTTTCAGTGTTAGAATTTTAGTATGTGGGGTCCTTGGTGCTCTCTGAGTTTGCTTATTTTCTTGCAGACATTTCATTACCTTTAACTAGGTAACATAAGCGCACCTTGGGAGTGTGCATAAGTGCACCAACGTGCCTACCATCCCTGTCCTATTGTTTCTTTTTATTTTTTCTTATATGTATCCATTTCATGTATTCATAACTATATACTTATACATGTTATCTTATAATCACTTGACAAATAAATAAATAAATCAAATAGGTAACATCATCATTGCTAATGATATTTTAGTATGCATCACTCTGGATATTAATCAAATGGAAGAATAATGAATTTTTAAACAGCAATAAAATTACATATTTTAAACTCAAGAACACAAATTTAGAATGTGCTTTTGTGGAACCATGGTCAAGCAAAATTAAAAACAACAACAAATCACTTGTCCCTTCCCAGCCTTGACAATTAAACCCCAATAACAAACCTAAATTTTGTAAATAGAAGTATTTTGCTTCTTTGTGGAAAGATAGGAAACGCCTCTTCTGTATTTCCACCAGCTGTATTTTTATTGTGGTAAACCCCCCCCCCAAAAAAAACATTTATTCAACATTTATTAAATCACAGCCTGAAATCCAACTGAAACATGTCTAGACAATCTGCTTCCTCACAGATACACATCAACCACAGACCATACGCTTTCTTGACAATATTCCATAAAACAAGAAAGTTGGAGACAGGAAATAAGCATCTAAAATATTTGGGTCCAAGAATGGCCTCTTCAAGACAGGAGGTACCACCACCCTCTCAAAGAGGCCAACAGCCTCTCAAAGACCCAACTCCAGATCACCTCTCTGGATGCTTTTACAACCCAGGAACATCTTGGATCCAGTAAACAGGTAATCAAACTGACAGCACAGTGAATCCTATCCACTCATTTGTTGTAACTCATTCCAGACCACACTATAAGAACAGGGCCAAAGCACCTCGGTCAAACAGTCAAGTCAGAGTCACTTAGTTATATCTAATCCTCCATAAATTCCAAAATCATCCTGTGTTCCCTCCCTGACAAGATATATGCAATCATTTACCACCTCATCAGAGAAATATGTAAGGGTGCCAGAAGCTGCTCCATTTTTAATTGTCTCTTTGTTTCACCTATTTTATTAGCAGATAATTAATTTCTATTCATGCAATTTGTATGCTTAAGCACCATACATATGCTATGAAGCTACAGTATCTCCAAAACCCTCTGCTTTCAATTTGCCAGCTCTGGGCTGGACAATCATGATGTGAAATACTACTTTGCATTGAAATCTAATACCCCAAACCCTGACCAGTCATACTGAACTAAAAGAAACAAACCCCACAGAATTTCAAAGTGGGAATCTCTTCTATTGTACCTCCAATCACTTATGATACAAAATTACACATACATTAACACATAGAGAAAACTGTATTTGGCATAGTATAGAAAAAAAAGAAGGGAAAACAATTTAGAAATTAGCCAAATCTACTTTGCTTGTCTTCAAGACACATTCTTGGCTTAATTTTAATATTATATTGGAGATGGACCCTTTGAGAGCTGTATGCAATGAAATTTCATTTTCATGTATCACAATTAGTGTACATTCAAAGTGACAATAAAGTTATTCTAAGTCTAAGTCTAACTATAGCTTGAAAAGAAAAAAATATGCTCAATGACTTGCTTATGTGAATTCTATGTGAAACAGATCAAGTCTAAATTTAAATTGAGCAGTTTTTATAATGACAACCATATACAGGAAACTATATACACAAGCAAGCTATTGTAAATTCACACATACACTTACTCTCATAGAACAAGTCAATAATCCTTCCTGTACTAAAGTGACATATGCAATTTACTTTTGCTTGCAAACTTGGTAGTCAGCTAGTCTCAATATTCTGGTTCATCAATGTTCTGGACACTTTTTTTGTCCAATATTCTGGACAATTATTCTTCTGCAAATTACTCTAACTCCAAGCAATTAGACAACTGTAACCATTCCCAGTTGTAGCTGGGAGAACACAGCTCTACACGACTAATATACACAACACAAATACTTCAGATATAAAAATTGCCCAACTCTTATACTTCTCATATGTTATATTAATTCAGTTTATTGTATATAAAGTGACAACAGCCATTATGTTTTCTCTCCAGCAATCAAATTCAGTTCTCCAATTACCTGTGCCTGTTTTTCTCCAAATTTTCACATGCATGAAGATTCTGCTCTTTCTAAGCTAAATTATTTTAGCCCGACCAGGTCCTCAGCTGATTCTGAACTAGTTCTTATTGCTCAACTATTGATGGTAGATAACTGGAAAGAAGGGGTACTAAATATAGTACTGCCTGCCCTCCTGACAAGAATAAAAACAGAATATATATTATTCAATTATATAATATATATAAATGCCAAGGGTCTCTTTGAATGGGCCTGACTGGAGGCCTAACTGTAATTCAAAGTCCTAGTTTTTCAGCCACAGTTGCCTTCTAATGACCAAGTTGGCTGCCATGCCTCTATCTGAAAATCATCTGGGTTACAATTTGTTATAAAGGTGTCACCTTTGTTTGTTTTATTCAAGTTCTCCTTGGGAGAGTTTTGAGATGGTCTACTGGTGAAGAATAGAATTTGGTGCCACTGATGGGAAGGGAAGGGGATAGATAACACTGAAGATCTTGATTGTCCTGATAAAGCCAAAGAATTTATGGGTTGTCTGTAGTAATGAAGGGCTGTATCCAGAAAGGAGATAACTCCTCCCACAGAAAATTAAATTTGTTAGTGGACTGAATGAGAGTCATTTTCAAGCATTAGAATCTCATAGGGTTATATGATTCTCCAGTGGTTTCCATATGTGAGGAGATTATTTTATCTGTTTAATGTGCGCCTCAATAGATTTTTGAAAAAAAGATCAGAACATCAGCTGATGGTGATGAGGAGAAACAAGGCTAGGATCAGTAGCTCTACTATACCATTCAATACTTATTTTCTATAATACTCGTTATTTCTAGTATCTTTGATCTAGAGAACACTTCTGATTTTTGTTCACAGATAGAAAAAATAAAAATCTTTGTCTATCTAGAATAGCCAACTGGGAATAGTAGCTGTCCCAATGCTCTTCTCAGCAATTTATTTTTCTTCTTCTATGGCAGGAGAAAATGGTAGTCTTACTATAACAAAATTTGTTGAAATAAAAGCAAGATGGTGGGCCAATAGGAATAAGGAAGGAATAAGGAATAAGGAAGAAAAGCATCTCTTCTCGGCTGGAAAAGGTTTCATTGTATTCACCACAGATTAAGCCTGAATGAAGCTGGTTTACAGTCCTTGGCAACCTTGGCTGTCTAGGATTAGGCAGCTACATTACCTTTAGCGAAAGGTGTCTCCTATCAATATGATTAATTTGTGAGATTCTCTGCTTTATCATCAACAACTGTGCCCCTCAAACAGAAAAACTTACAAAATTGTGACAGTGATTCACTTGGGGTTATGTCAGTAATATGGGATAGCCATCATGGCACATTGTAGAAATCAAAAGAGCTTTGTTAATGATTTTATATTAGTAGCAAAAAAGATTAAGATGATTCAAAGAGCAAATCTTAATCTATTTTCAATACTGTTTCATCACTACAATGAAGAGCAATTGTCTTAGTGTGTATAAACATCATGCAAACTTTATAAACTAGACCTTTTCTTTGAATATTATAAAAGAAACAGATGCTTCTCTTTCTGCTCCTTTTTAATTTTAAACATTCCTGGTTAAAGTACATTTTGTTCCACATTTTGTTCAGGAGTTTGGAAGTGAAGTACCATTTTACTACATTTGTTTTCCTAAAGAGACAAAAAAAACATGCAGCATGCTTAATTAGCTGAGACTGGACTGTTTTTAGAAACCAATACAATATTAAGAGCAGACAATCTCTGGAGGACAAAAATGACGATGTAAATCATCCTCACATAATTTGTCTGGAAATAAAAGCTATTTTGATTAGAATTAATATCTCTTCTGGACTGGAAAAGGTTTCATTGTTTCATCACCACAGATTAAGCCTGAATGAAGCTTAATTAAATATTAAATATATCTTTTCTTTCTTGCCTGATCTATGCATCAACTATGACATTGCAGTATCCTGTATAAATGGACAGCAGATGTTAAGATAAAAAGGAGATATGTATGGTTTTGACAATGAAACAGTAGATCTGCTTCCCTTATTGAAAATATAAATAAATGTAAGTGATGTTTCTGAAAATTATTCAGTATTAAACATACAGAACATTTAAAGGCTAGGTCACACTGGCCGACGGATGCAAAACGTATGCAAAACGTATGCAAAAAGGACACAGCGGACGAGAACACAAAATTTTCATCCGTTTCCCCCAATCTCGAAAGTGAACCCAAAAAAATTGCCAAAATAAACAGAGCGACAAGCAACGGAACGAAACGGACGGGAGGATGTACGATGGGATGTAAGTCGATGTTCGAAGTGAGTCTATAGCGGATGAACGTATGGAAGCGGAGACACGTCCTGAGAGGCTCCATGGGAGAACAGTGAAGCCGGGACACGTAAGCGAAAGGAGTCGGATACCGATGCATTCGACCGGACTGCCATATGTGCATAGCAGATGCGTAGTGGAATGCAAAGCGTGTTCATGTGATCGGGGAGGATGAAATTGCATTCCATGCATCCGCGGTATATAAAAAGATGCATGCTCGCAACATTAGCATCAAAGAAAGCACCTGCTGCCAGAGACATCTTGAGAAACAACATGGAGAAGGAGGATGCCTTGCCTACTCCTGTGCCACCCGGCCAAGAAAGGACAACTAAACACCAATCTCCCCTCAACCCCCTGGCTACTACTCTTACTGACTCTGAGCTCTGGTGCTGCTGCTGCTGGTGTCCTTCTGTGTGCTGCTGCTTCTCCTGCTGTCGCTGGTGCTGGTGCTCCTTCCTGCGCTGCTAGCTGTGGATGACCGAGCTCCCTAAGGCTCTCAAAGCCTGCTGCTGAAAGCCGAAGCCCTGTCAGAGGAGGGAAGAGGCAAGCAAGGAGAATGAAAGAGAAAGAGTACTCCATATTCCGAGACCATGAGGATGGAGGTGCTGGAATGGCTGAGGGAGAAACGAGTACCTGTGGATGGAAAGGGCCACAGCTCTATCTGCGCCACCAAGAGGAGCAGACAGCGTGGTATGGAGAGAAGGCAGAAGAGCCTGGCTACAACTTCAGATGTACTTTCCTTGGATTTGGAAAGCACATGCAACACCTGGTATGACAAGCTGCACCTGAAGAAATCCGGGCAGGCGCTGTCAAGCTCACTGACCGGGAGACCCTATGTCATGGCGGTGCGCTTACTGGAGGTGAGATCGCCACCAGGAGCACCCCCTTTGGGTCAACCCTTCTCCTCAGATCAGCCCACAGACAGCCAGTCCTCTTCCAGCCAGGTAATACAGTACCTGTCAGTGCAGGTGTCTTTGGAGGGCCCACAACAGAGACCCCCGCCCAACAGCCACTTCCACATCCGGAGGACGTGGAGGAATCCCTGCTCAGATGAGCTAAGAAGAAACACCACCAGAGAACCAACCCACACCCAACCCTAGCTCACTCCACAAAACAGGCAGAGGGGCAACCTAGAGGACAGAGCCCACTGTCCTGGTAGATCAGAAGAGGCGGA